>ML275008.1:0-52268 GCA_005239495.1 Nicotiana undulata | reverse complement strand
GGGTAGATTCGACACGAGGTGAATCTCCTTTCTAACCTTGTAAGAGGGAATTGTCCCCATAGGTGATGTATATGTTATGTTTAACTTGTTTGGGGGCTACGTACACACCAAGTAACGAGAGTCCGTACGTAGCGGCTATTATTGTTATGTGCGGGTAGTTAGGCCCACATCATGCCTGGTACGTTTTTCTTGCATGCCCTATATATGTTTCTTTTTGTTGAAATGCTCATATGATTTATTTTAATGCTATATTTACTACGAAATTATATTTTGCAACGTGTTGTTCTTCTGAGGTTCAATGAAATGAAATTATGAAATATATGGGAGCGGGCCGTACGCCACGGCGAAAATGAAATAAAATTATGAAATATATGGGAGCGGGCCGTACACCACAGCGGAAATAAAAATAAAATTATAAAATATATGGGAGCGGGCCATACGCCACGGCGGAAATGAACTGAAATTATGAAATATATGGGAGCGGGTCGTACGGCACGGCGGAATTGAAAAGAAGCTGTGAAACATATGGGATCCGGCCGTACGCCACGGCGAGTGTAGAAAAGTACCTTATGGGAGTGGGTCGTACGCCACGGCGTATCTAAGAATTGGTGATTATTGTTTCATTCGGTGGTCTTACTTTTGAAAGTGCTTTATTGTTTAAGTTCAGTAACTGTTTGGATTTTTCTGTTCTCAGTACGTGTACTTGTTGCTTATTTTTCCCTGACATGCCTACCATATTTCATCATATTTTATCATATGTTATTACTGTTGGACCCTAGTGAGTATTGAGTCGACCTCTCATCACTACTTCTTAGAGTTTAGGCAGGATACTCACTGGGTACATATTTATTTAATATGTACTCATGTTGCACTTTCTTTTCTTTTCTGTACTTGACTGTACAGGTCCGGAGGCTAGCACTTCTGGCTATCAGGCCGGTGCTGGATATTGATAGCGTGGTCATACTTCACGGTGAGCTGCTTTCCCGGCGACTTTCTAGCAGCACCCTGGAGCTCTTTTGTTGTATTCCTCTGTCCATTTCATTCAGACGGAGACTCTGTATATATTGTAGTCATTGTATATTCAGTAGTTTCCCATGACACTCGTTACACTAGTTCCTGGCACACACGCGTAGTGTATATTTATATTTTGGGGTTTTGGGATGTATATCTATGTGTGCATTTTATTTCGGCTTGTATCTACTAGGATTTCACTTCCGCTCAAGGCTAGTATCATGTTTGTCGTTATAAATTGGGAATCTCTGACTGTTTAACTATATGGGAAAGGTATCACTTGGTGTAATTATTGTTGGCTTGCCTAACCCCGTCGTTGGGCGCCATCATGACTCGGATTGGGATTCTGGGTCGTGACAAGTAGTTAATTTATACTTCAACAACTCAAAGGCTTTCATACATTCTTCATTGAATTAAAACTTGGCGTCCTTCTCTAATAACTTGCATAGGGGATTTACCACTTTGGAAAAATCTTTAATGAACCTCCGGTAAAATCCCGCATGGAAACTTCGAACTCCCTTGACGGAAGTCGTAGGAGGTAACTTGGAGATAACTTTGATCCTGGCTTTATCAACTTCAATGCCATTTAAGATTTTATGGCCGAGGACTATGCCCTCCTCGACCATGAAATGGCATTTCTCCCAATTCAACACAAGGTTAGTTTCTTCACACTAGGCGAGAACTTTATCAAGATTTTGCAAACACTCTTCAAATGTGTCCCCGACAACACTGAAGTCATCAATGAATACGTCAAGGAAGTCTACCATATCCGTGAAAATTGCCATCATGCACCGCTGAAAGGTAGCGGGTGCATTGCACAATCTGAATGGAATCCTAGAGAAGGAAAATGTCCCGTACGATCAGGTGAAGGTTGTTTTCTCCTGATGTTCTGAGGCTATAAGAATCTGGTTGTAGCCTGAATACCAATCCAAGAAACAATAGAAAGCCCGCCCAGCAAGTCTGTCAAGCATCTGGTCCAAAAATGGCAATGGAAAGTGATCCTTTCGGGTCACCTTGTTCAGTTTCCTGTAGTCCATACCTACCCTCCAGCCTGTCACAGTCCGAGTGGGAATAAGCTCATTCTAATCATTTTTCACCACTGTCATACCACCATTTTTCGGGACACATTGCACTGGTGAAGTCCAAGCACTATCAGATATTGCATAAATAACCCCAGCATCAAGCCACTTTATGCTCTCCTTTTTGACCACCTCTTGCATTGCCTCATTCAACCTCCGTTGATGTTCCACGGACGATTTTGCATCATCTTCAAGAATAAAATTGTGCAGGTAGAAGGCGGGGCTTGTGCCCCGAATATCAGTTGGGGTCTATCCAATTGCTTTCTTTCTCCGTTGAAGCACTTCAAGAGTTGAGTCTACCTGCACTTGGGTTAAACAAGCAGAAGTATAACAGGTAAAGTACAAGCAGGACCCAAGAATTCATACCTGAGGTGTGGTGGGAGAGGCTTCAACTCCAAGGTTGGTGGCTCCTCGATTGAGGGCTTTGTCGGTGGAGTCTTCCGATTTTCCAAATCCAAAGAGAGCTTGCGGGGTCCATAAGAATAGGATCCCATGACTTGCAATGCATTTATACACTCAACCAAGCCATCTGTCACAACATCCTCATGGTTCAATAAGACTGCTTCCATGGGATCCTCCATATTGATCATTGAGCTTGCATCATCAATTATCACTTCGGTTACTATATCCACAAAAGAGCACACCTCCGTACTATTTGGTTTCCGCATTGATTTACATACATGGAAAATGTCCTTTTCATCACCCACCCAGAAGGTGAGCTCACCGGCCTCCTCATCTACCAAAGCCTTCCCCGTCGCTAGGAAGGTCTTCCTAATATAATCGGCACCTCATAGTCGACTTCACAATCCAATATCACAAAATCTGCAGGCAAGATGAATTTGTCGACCCGCACCATAATATCGTCAATAATACCTAGGGGCCGCTTCATTGTTCTATCCACCCTTTGAAGTCTCATCTAAGTTTCTCTCGGTTGGCCAATTCCCAAAGTTTTGAAGATAGAGTAATGCATCAAGTTGATACTAGCACCCAAGTCACATAATGCCTTTGCAAATTCTGCACATCCAATAGTACAAGGGATAGTGAATGCGTCGGGATCCTCTAGTTTGGGTGCCATTGAGTGCACAATTGCACTCACTTGGTGGGTCATTTTGGTTTTCTCACACTCCATGTATCTCTTTTTTGTCACCAAGTCATTCATAAACTTTGCGTACCCGGGTATTTTCTTAAGATCCTCAACTAATGGTACGTTGATGGACAAACGCTTCATCATTTCTATGAACTTATTGAACTGATTCTCATTCTTCTGCTTTGCCAATCTTTGCGGATAGGGAGGAGGAGGCCTAGGCAATGGGGCCTTGGATTTTGGCATAACCGACTCGGGTATGTCTATTACGTGTTCCCTAGACGGGTTCACATCATTTTGTGTTTCCTCCTCATTGTCATTGATGTCAATCCTCACTGCACCCTTCGTTGGCGCTTCACTCACTTGCTCAACCCCAATGGAAACATCATCTTGTTGCATTTCATTATCATCACCTACAACCCTTTTTTTCTTGGAAGAACTAGCTTCACCACCTCAACCACTCCTTGTGGTCACCGCCATTGCATGTCCGGTGTTGTTGTTGTTCCCACCCTTTGGTTTCACCACCCTGTCACTAGGTAGTGCCCCCTTAGGAAGAGTGTTCAAAGCTTGCAATATTTTCCCCATTTGGGCCTCAAGATTGCATATGGAGGTAGTGTGGGAGGCAATTTGAGCATCCGAATCCGCATTCTGCTCCATCATCTGTTTAAACATATGCTCGATCCAGACATATCACTGCTCGACAAACTCTGACCTTGGGATTGATGGAGGTGCATTTTTAGGTTGTTGATACATCAGGGGCCTTTGAAAGCCCGACCCCCGATTACCGTTTCCGCCCCAATTTCTCTTATTGTTCGCATTCGAATTGTTGTTTTTGCCTCCCCATTTTTTATTGTTGTTCCCCGGTTGTTAGAGTTGTTATTGTTGTTCCAGTTTCCTTGCCCTTGATCGTTCCAATTTTGGTTGTTTGTTGGTTTGGAGCATTGCTCCTTTGTCCTTGGAAATTGTTTGCATACATCACATCCTTATTTTGATCATCATATGAATCATCATTGTTGTATCCACTCACACCTTGCTCACTTTGATCATTATTGCTTTGCATTTGTTGGCCACGTTGTCTTCGCTTGTTGACCAAAAGATTGACCCCTTCCATAGCATGAACTTGCTTTGGTCCTTGGATTTGCTGAAGTTGTGCCTTGGCAAGTTGGTTCATATTTGTTGTTAGCTCAGCAATGGAGTTTCCATGGTCTTGGAGTTCTTTATGAAGATTAATCACACTCGGGTCACCTTGGGGCACATTAGCCCGAGTTTTCCATGCTGACAAATTTCAGCCATTTCATCAAGAATATCACAAGCTTCATCATAAAATAGCTTCATGAAGTTCCCCCAGCTAATTGGTTGACTACACACTGATTGGTCGTGTTTATGCCCCGGTGAAATATTTTTTGGATCATAGCTTCTATCATGTCGTTATTGGGGCATTCCTTGACCATCGTTCTATATCTCTCCCAAATCTCATGGAGGAGTTCGTTTGGTTCTGCTTGAATGCCAATATTTCATCCCTCAAAGCAGCCATGTGTTCGGGAGAGAATAATTTGGCAATAAACTTGTCCGCCATCTCATCCCGCATAGAGATGAAATGTTTGGGAAGTCGTTCAAGCCAATCCAATGCTTTCCTTCAGTGAGAGAAAGGGAATAGTCTAAGCCTCAAAGCATCCTCTGGCATGTGGTTTGCTTGCTTCCCCAACAGGTATCCACAAATCCTTTTAAGTGTTTATAGGCATTCTGATGAGGAGAACCCGTGAAATATCCTCGCCGCTCCTATAATGTCAACATGACATTTGTAATTTGAAAATTGCACGCCAGGATTCTGGGTGGGACAATTGCACTGGCATATCCCTCATTTGGAAACACCCGAGGAGCTGCTCCTTGAAGAGGCGGGGGAGGGTCTGGGATATTTTAATTAGCATTGGCCTGGCGGCCTCATCTTTGAGCTTCAGGTACTAGATGCACCTCATCATTCCCGTTATCATCTACCTCCTCCCCCAGTATAACATTGCCGAGAGGATCATCCATTTGTACCTGAAACAATTGAAACACACAAGTTAATAAAATAGAAGGAAAGAAAAACAATCTACACAACTAATCGAATAGATAGCCAACACTGTTTAACTCCACGGCAACGGTGCCAAAAAGTGATCGAGGTCCCACCTATACCACTATAGAATGGCAAGGCAAGGTCGATGTAGCTTTTACCCGATAGGATCGGGATCGAAATCCACAGGGAGTTATATGACTGGATTTGAGTTCTTATTCAACTTAGCAGTGTGTGTTGTTCTTAATTACTCTTCTAAACATGGTTGTGTTGATTCTATACTATTTTCTATACTAAAGATTGCTACTATAAAGCTAGCTACAATATTTTTGTGAAGGTTTTATCAAGTTATAAAGGACACTAAAGATGCAACTTACACCTAGTCGAGTACCTAACGGGATCTAAAATCTAGGAAAAACTTATTGGTTATGGGCTCGTGATATAACCTCACACTTAATTACTCACCCTATACCTCTCGGTAGTTTGGGTGAATTTGCCCGAATTGGCTTTCTCAAGCCTAATTGGGTGTTTCAACAAAGCAAGTGAAATTTGCTCAAGTCGGGTATTACTATCTCTAGTTTCTACCCTTTTAATTGAGGCTATCAATCTCTTGCATTTACCCCAATTCCTTGTTAGCCTATTTTACCTAGACTTGGGTCATCTTTCTCAAGAACAACCCTAGTAAAAAAGGCATGAATCAGTGTTTGCAACCACTAATTCAGTAGATTAAGCATGAAATAGGCTAAGTATCACTGACCCAGTGATAAGTAGACCCTAAAATTAAATACCTATTAGATACCCACACTAGGGTTGGGTCACATCCCTAGCTAATGGGTCTAGCTACTCATATTCATGGGAGAAATCAAAATAGTAGATGAAATTGAAGCCATAAATGTCAAATACAAAGATATAATCTAAGATTAAGAGTGAAATCTTTTCAAAAGTTACTCAAAACGGTAAAAGGTTGCTATCCACGAGCTCCCTAAAACATTAGATATCCTAAAAATGAGAAAAAGATGTATTTATACAAAGCCAAAAATAGTGGACAAAAATGCCCCTATGGAGGTTCCGCTGTCAGCGGAAAACCAAGCGCCCCAGCAGAAATCTGGGCACCTTAGCAGAACTGAATAACGATGCAGTGCAATTATCGTGTTGACAGCGCTTTTTTGATAGCTGAAACTTTTAAGCTCTCTAATCTTTCCATTTCGCTCTCAGCGAATTTCCCATCGCGGACGCGCTTCTATTACGCTCTCAGCGGATCTCAAAGGGTCAAAATACAGCTCTCTGAATCTATTTCCACTGCAGCTCTTAGGATTCCGCCCCAGCGGTTAAGCTTTCGCTGCAGCGCTTCTATAGAATTCCTGGCCTTTGCAAGTTTGGCTCCCTTTTAAGTTGGTTTTGGCCTCTTAGCCTCAATTTGATCCAAACCCTGCAAATAAGCACCTTGCATTTGTTTTTGGAAATATCTTGTCGCGCCCCCTTTTTCCAGCTCCTTTTGGATCGGTCAGGGGTTTTGACATTATTGGGACAACTCGTTTCCTTTTGGGAAAGGGGTATGCAGGATTTGAAGAGTCACCACCTAATGAGTTAAGGTGCGTTAGGGAACCTATTTGGGGTTATTTACAAATAAAGTCTAGATAACCAGAGACAGGGTAAGGTCTTGAAATTATTCTAAGGGAAAGATGTTAGGCACCCCTTAGAATCCACAACTGTGGTTCCCGGCCAAACAACTTTGTGAATTTGAACAAGTAGCAAATAGGCAATTAATGTTTAAAGCAAGTAAAGGGTTTTGAAACATTCGCAGTCTAAGCACACATGTGTTACTAAGGTTTGAAAATATTTAATATCTAAGTGAGGTTTTGAAAGAGTTATAATCTAAACATGCATATAAGGGATAGGGGATGTCCTAGGTTGTTTTTCATATGGATCACATCAGTACAATACCAGGTATATCACTCCTCAAAGAGGGTCTACACGTGGTATTAGCGCACCAGTCATCATGTCAATATCTACCCTTCCCACCCCGTAAAGGTAATTGAAGTGAGTGTTGGTCAATGACCTCTATTGCGTGTTGTTACCCGTCCCTTCCTAATAATCCTGGAGCAGTTTAGGACCTCTACCTATAAGGGAAGTTCTAGGCAGACCCTTAAGTTTTTAGGAAAAATGCTAAGGCGACAGACAAAAGGATATAGGACTGCAATTAATGGGAACACAGAAAAACCAAATAAAAGGCTGAAATATACCTCCACAAGTAATGCAAATAGACAGCACGACTCAAACACAGTTAAGGGCAAAATTTTAAGTTCAGAATCCTAAGGAATGGTGTCTAGGTGAGTTCAGAACAAATATGTAGACTTGTTTTATGACTCAGAAAGGGGTCCTAATCAGTTTTGGCTACTGATTTTAAAACCTGTTCGGGATTAAGCAAGAGAAGCAGATTTCAGTTTTAAACAAGTTAATCACCTAAGGCTTCCCTAGGTGAGAGACAATACACCAGTTCCCAGAATTACTTTAGAGAAGGACTGTTTCAAATTATATCTCCTAAACATGTTGTTCTAAGCATTTAGGATACAGACTTATTGCCAGTTGTTTGCAAGAGGAGTGAAGTTGTTTTTATCAATAGTTAAACTAGGTGTATTTAAGAGAGTAAGATGCAATCCTAAGGACATGGTATCTAATGCACGGAGATGCAGAATGATGCAGAATAAGAAGCCTAAACAGGATCTCTAGATGCACATATATTGCAGTGTTTTAACATGCTTTCAGGATATGAAAAGGTGACATGTTGGTTAATGTCATTTATCCTAAAATAGGATCTCTAAGTGTACATGGCAGCGTAGAACATGATTGTAGAGAATACCATTTATTAGCAGAATATTTCTAAGTGATATGATAGTGAAATGAACATGCTGAATCAGTAAACATAAGACCAAGGAAACATGATTTCTAATGCATGATTTTGAACATATGGGCCTAAACATGATTTCTATTGTGCATATAGGAAATAAAGCCTAATAGCATGATTTCTACCCTTTAATAGCTAAAGCATGCATAGTTACCCCCTTTCCCTTTTCAGTATCCATCCCTAGAGTTTTTACAATAATTATTATAGGCCATCTGCATAAATTACATAACTGAATAAAGAAAATAAGAAATTACACTATAGGGAGCCTACTGATAGGCCCAAAGTCTCCAAAATTTCTCAATGCCATTGGTGTTCACACCCTTTCATATAATTCAGGTGTGTCAAAGTTCCCTAAAGATCTCAAGGGATCTCGGGCAGTGCTAACACCCAGATTTCCATAACCATACTTAGTAAGTGCAGTGGGGAAGGGCCAGCTCTAATGCAACAGAGTTCAGAGAGATCTCATAGGGATCCCAAAGCAGTCACACATTAGAGTGGTAGAACCTAGATTTCTAAGAATAAAGTGAGAGTGCTTGACATAGTTTTGAAAGAGGTTGAGTAGAAAACGGCTTTTGGAAAATAACTTGTTTGAAATCAGTTTTGGAGAACAATAGAAGATTTCATTTGAGAGATACAACTTGAAAGGGAAAGGGAACAGAACAATCAGAAGGTTTGGCAATGGAAGTATATTGTTTAGGAGGTCTGCGATCAAAGTTGGGCCGAGGTCTAGGGAAGTTTTGGCGTGCAGGGGGTGATTCGATAGTGGGATGGTTGAGATTTATAGGTATGGTAAACAGGAGCAGACCACGAATATCTGGGAGATTGCGGCTGATAGGTGGGTGGTGGAGATAACTGATATGCTGGTGGAGGTGCTGAGGTATGTAGGCGAGGGTGCTTTGTATGAAGGTGTTGGCTGATATGTGAGTGGAGGTGTTTGGTAGGTTTGGTATTTCAGTGGGGATTTGGTTCTCTGTGCAACCATCATGGCTCCCACATCCCTCTTCTTGGACACACCGCCAGACTGTAGGGCCTTATTTGTAGCTTGTATGGCTTCAAAGTTGGTGACCATACCACTTTTGATTCCTTCCTCAATTCTTTCACCCAATTTGATAATATCAGAGACCTTATGATTCTCGATCACCATCAACCGCTCATAGTATTGCGGATCTTGAGCTCGAACAAAGAACTTATTCATTTGTTCTTCGTCTAAGGCGGGCCTGACCTTAGCAGCTTCAGATCTCCAGCGAGTGGCGTACTTACGAAAAGTTTCTATGGGCTTCTTTTCAGATTCTGAATGTAGAACACATCTGGCGTGTTCTCTGTATTGAACCTGAATCGGTCCATGAAGTCGGACGTCATGCTTACCCAGTTTGACCACTTCCTGGGGTCTTGGTTGATGTACCAAGACAGAGCATCCCCGGTTAAGCTCCTCATAAACAGCTTCATGCGAATCTTTTCATCTTTCCCTACTCCAACCAGCTTATCACAGTAGGTCCTCAGATGGACCCTCGGATCACCTGTACCATCGAACATCTCGAACTAAGGAGGTTTGTACCCCTCGGGCAGTTCGACATCGGGCTGTATGTAGAGGTCTTCATAGTTCAGTCCTTCAACTCCTTTGCTTCCCTCAACGCCTTGAACTCGGGTAGTTAGCTTCTTGAGCTTCTCAGCCAGATTCATGATAAGCAAATCCTTCTCATTGTACTTGGGTGTGTATGAAATGGGTTGGGCAGAGTATGGCATAGTCTCCACGTAAATGGGATTGTTGTGATGGCCTGGTGCTTGGGTGTAAATATAGTCATTTGTGGAGTTTTGCAGTTCAGGGATGATTATCGGGATGTTTCTCAGAGCGTGGCAGGTATTGTGCTGGAGCTGTGGTGGGATAGTTTGATTTTTCGAAGGAGTTATGTGATGATGAGTCTTGGGAAGATTTTGCTTGTTTGGGGTGTTTTGAGGAGGTATGGGATTCTGAGTGACATCAGGGACATTGAGTGAGAAGGATAGGTTCACCAAATTCCAGACCTGCTGATGCTCCCGTTGGAGCTTCACCAACCTTTGCTCGAGTTGTGTCATAGCCTCATTCTGAACTTGAGTACCTTGATCGTTAGGATCCTCTGTTTGTTCAACCAGCATTGTGTTTTCTTTTCTGATGTTGCTTGAATCTTCAATTTTGCCTTTTGGAGGACTAGGAGGAGGAGAAGGCGGAGGTCCCCTGGATCTTGTGTAGTATGAGCATGATGCCAGAGTGCACGAACCAACCTTTGGGGGAGGGGAATAATCAAAGAAAATAAAATAAAGCAAAAACAAAAAAGGTAGCCAAGTCAGTGAGGATTATGAAAAATATTAAGGTATTTAAACACATAGTGCGGGAATATAAAGTGCGTCCTAATTTGGGAGCCTCGTTGTTCCCGAGGTAGGCTTAGCGACAAGTTAATTTGGAGAACTTAAATGCCGGAATGCCTCATTTCATTAATGTAAAAATAGATGAATCCAAAATGACACTAGATAAACAAGAAATAAAGTCACTAATGGCCATGGGCCTTATTACATTGATAAAGCGAAAAGGAAATCCTATCCTACTTGGTCCCCGAAGGACCTTCCCCAGATTCGGCATCCTTGATTCCCTCGAGCAGGTTCCCCAGAGCATATCCTAGCAGTAGATATGCTCTGGCTTGATGTCCACCTTCGTTCCCCTCAGCTTTTTGACAGCCTTCAACCCTCTTGATGAACTTACCCTCTAGCTCGACCATGCCTCGTTACAAGTAACCCAGCTTTCTATTGGCACTGACGGCCATGTCTTTCCATTCTTCAATCAACTTCTTGTTGGTTTCGTGTATCTCACGGTGCTCGTTCTCGCATTCAAGGATGCTCTTGCGCAGTTGATTATACTTGACCTGAGCCTCGTCCTTTTCATCTATGATCTTATGGCCTCGGATGAACCCTGGCCTGCCTACACCATCCCAGTTATCTTCAAACCACCCTGAGTAGAAGGATGTACAGCCTGCATGATATCTGTCTAGTTCGATGTGTCCTTTTCCATTATGATCTTACAGTGCCACATGTGTTGGGCTTGGAACTTGTGAGGAGTATCATCATCTTGAAAGTCGGCTCGAAAATGGCTCATCTTGCCGACCCTTGGTGTAATTTGCTTCCTGCCTGCTTGTCTCATAACCTAGAGAGGTACGTAAGGATATGTTCCTCTCAAACCAATTAGCACCAAGAATGGCGCATCCCTAGACCTGACGATGAATTCGTCTGTTGGAAACCATTCAGACATCCACTGCACTTGCTCCTCAGTCAGATTATCGAAGAACTTTACCCATTCTTTGGCAGTCTCGGGCTAAGCAAACATGTCGGGAATGTATGTCATTCGCTTTGGGTGATGGAAAGCGATGTGGTCGTCCCATGCCCATCGCAGAAATTCTTGCTGGTACTAGCCCTTTTGGAGATGCTCTAAGAACCAGAGTTGTAGTAGCAAGTTTCAGCCTTCAAAGTGCTTAGCTCCCTTTTGACAGTGTTCTAAGGCTCGATAAATGTCTGAGATAATCATAGGGACAATGCTGAAAGTCTGTCCATCAATTCCCTCCATCAAGGGTTTGGTTACCATAGCCATCCTAGTATGGATCCTTTCTTTCTTTGTTGGAAATATGATCAATCCCAGGAAACAAATAATGAAGACGAATACCCTACGGTGAATGTGTCCCAAAGATGTTATGGAGAATTCTTCATGATAGGTACGGTATGACTTGTTGTGATCGTACCTTTCATACAAATACTCGAAAGGAATGTATGACTTCTTCGGACACTCTAACTCTGGATTCTTCTTTAGACCCATCATTTTCAAGAAACCCTTGACTGTGCGGTTTTCAGGCATTAACAACCCAGGAGTTTCCCAGACTAGACCCGCCAGTCCTCCTATTTCCTCCAGTAACGGTTTCATTTCAATATCCCCAAAATGAAAGACAACTCTTTCACTATCCTAGAACAAAGCGTCAGCCTCTATCAACATGTTGTTGGGTTGAATGTCTAGGAGAGACGGTAAGTTACCCAAGTATTTCTTGACAAGTGTCTTATCACTAGAGTGAAGGTCCTCCCACCAACTCAGAAGCTTTGGGTGAATCTTGGCAACCATGCCGAGTCTAGGGACTTCGTGCCTCATAATTCTACAAGATAGACATGATTAGGCCCTTACCCCCACCAGACTCGACTATTTAACTTCTATGATTAGCATACAAGCATTGAGTTCTCCAAATAAATGCACAGAACGTGATGATGTCTGTTGGGGTTTACGAAAACCCGATGGACTTTGGACAAGGATGTCTTAAGGCCATTGTGCGGACAACACATTAGCCTAGCTAGGTTTGACCATGATGCATGCAACAGCATAACGGAGTAAGGTTTCTATGAGGTATTAGACTAGTACCCTTGAGCGGACAACTCAAGAGGGAAAGGCACGGAACCGTCGACTGCACCGGTGATCGACTAGTTTTACCGCAAATAAGCCTTTCCGAATTTAGGGGTGATAAAATAGGAAAGGTGCAATCACTCACCAAGCGTTGCTATAGGATTTGTTTTGGCACAAGTGGAGTATGATGTTGAGCATGATTATGCAAGAAATAAGCAGTAAAGGCATGTATTCATGTATTTGCACGTTATGAAAGCAGTAAATACAATAGTTATAATTTAAAAGCGATTACAAAGAAAAGAAACAAGAAAACATGTCAGTTTTGCTTTTTGAGAAAAATTAAATGCTTGAAGGAAATAAACAATTAATTGCACGTAAGGGGAATGGGAAGAGGTAAAAATTCACAAAGTGGTGTGAAATGGTAAAAGCCTAAGTATATCCCCAGCAGAGTCGCCATGCTGTCGCGCCCCCTTTTTCCAGTTGCTTTCGGATCGGTCAGGGGTTTTGACATTATTGGGACAACTCATTTCCTTTTGGGAAAGGGGTATGCGGGATTTGAAGAGTCGCCACCTAACGAGTTAAGGTGCGTTAGGGAACTTATTTGGGGTTATTTACAAACAAAGACTAGATAACCAGAGATAGAGTAAAGGCTTGAAATTATTCTAAGGGGAAGGTGTTAGGCACCCTCAGAATCCACAATTGTGGTTCCCGGCCAAACAACTTTGTGAATTTGAACTAGTAGCAAATAGGCAATTAATATTTACAGCAAGTAAAGGGTTTTGAAATATTCGCATTCTAAGCACACATGTGTTACTAAGGTTTGAAAATATTTAATATCTAAGTAAGGTTTTGAAAGAGTTATAATCTAAACATGCATATAAGGGATAAGGGGGAGTCATAGGTTGTTTGTCATATGGATCACATCAGTACAATACCCGGTAATCACTCCTCAAAGAGGGGCTACACGCGGTATTAGCGCACCGGTCATCATATCCATATCTACCCTTCCTACCCCGTAAAGGTTATTAAAGCGAGTGTTGGTCAACGACCTCTATTGCGTGCTATTACCTGTCCCTTCCTAATAGTCCTGGAGGAGTTTAGGACCTCTACCTATAAGGGAAGTTCTAGGCAGACCCTCAGGTTTAAAGGAAAAATGTTAAGGCGACAGACAAAAGCATATAGGACTGCAATTAATGGGAACACAGAAAAAACATATAAAAGGCTCAAGTATACCTCCACAAGTAATGCAAATAGACAGCAAGACTCAAACACAGTTAAGGGCAGTATTTTAAGTTCAGAATCCTAAGGCATGGTGTCTAGGTGAGTTCAGGACAAATATGCAGACTTGTTTTATGACTCAGAAAGGGGTCCTAATCCGTTTTGGCTACTGATTTTAAAACCTGTTGGGGATAAAGCAAGAAAAGCAGATTTCAGTTTTAAACAAGTTAATCACTGCTTGCCTAGGTGTGAGACAGTACACCAGTTGCCAGAATTACTTTAGAGAAGGACTGTTTTAAATTATATTACCTAAACATGTTGTTCTAAGCGTTTAGGATACAGACTTATTACCAGTTGTTTGCAAGAGACTGAGTGAAGCTGTTTTTCTCAGTAGTTAAACTAGGTTTATTTAAGCGAGTAAGATGCAATCCTAAGGACATGGTATCTAATGCACAGAGATGCAGAATGATGCAGAATCAGAAGCCTAAACAGGATCTCTAAATGCACAGATATTGCAGTGTTTTAACATGCTTTCAGGATATGCAAAGGTGACATGTTGGTTAATGTCGTTTATCCTAAAATAGGATCTCTAAGTGTACATGGCAGCGTAGAACATGATTGTAGAGAATACCATTTATTAGCAGGATTTTTCTAAGTGATATGACAGTAAAATGAACATGCTAAAACAGTAAACATAAGACCTAGGAAACATGATTTCTAATGCATGATTTTGAACATATGGGCCTAAACATGATTTCTATTGCGCAGATAGGAAATAAAGCCTTCTACCTCTTAATAGCTAAAGCATGCGTAGTTACCTCCTTTCCCTTTTCACTATCCATCCCCGGAGTTGTTTACAATAATTATTACAGGCCATTTGAATAAATTACAAAATTGAATAAAGAAAATAAGAAATTACACTATAGGGATCCTACTGATAGGCCCAAAGTCTCCAGAATTTCTCAATGCCATTGGTGTTCACATCCTTTCATATAATCCATGTGTGTCAGAGTTCCCTAAGGATCTCAAGGGATCCCGGGTAGTGCTCACACCCAGATTCTGATAACCATACTGAGTAAGTACGGTGGGGAAGGGCCAACTCTAATGTATCAGAGTTCAGAGGGATCTCATAGGGATCCCAAAGCAGTCACACATTAGAGGGGCAGAACCTAGATTTCTAAGAGTAGAGTGAGAGTGCTTGACATAGTTTTGAAAGAGGTTGGGTAGAAAATAGCTTTTGGAAAATAACTTGTTTGAAATCAGTTTTGGAGAACAACAGAAGATTTAATTTGAGAGATACAACTTGAAACGGAAAGGGAACAGAACAATCAAAAGAACATAAAGCAAGAAACATGGGAACAGAACCACTTCAACAATTACAAACATTGAAGAATGGGTTGGGGACAAATAGGACACACATAGGAATAGGTACAGACAGATTTGCACACAAGTTACAATCAGAGAAGTCCTAAGGTATTACAGACTTGTACGGAACCTAAGTAACCACAGAAATAGTTTTGTCCCAAGGATGTTCATGTCAGGGACTTAACAGAATCATATTAAGGGGGTGCTAAAGGGGGATAGCATGATGAGTTTAAGGGGGAAGGGGTACATGAATCATATTAAGTAAGGCATAAAGCAAACATGCTAATTACAGGTCAAACAATAGAACCACAAGTAAAAGCACAATAGGAATAAGAAGAATTGCAATACCTAAAGAAACATGTTGTTTTTTAGGCTTTAAGTTAAACTGAAGACATACCAGTTAAAAGATAATAAGTGCAGAGTGAAAAGAAATAGAGTATACAATACTCAGTCTTGGCTTGCAACAGACTGAGAGTAGCAAATAACCAGAAAGAAGAGCGAGAGGGAGTATGTATGTGTGTGGGAGAGAGTTTAGAACAATGCTTGTTCGTGTCTTATGCTAATGAGAGAGTAGAGTATTTATAGTTTTGAAAGTAGGCAGGAAAAGTAAGGTAACAAGTAAAGTTTAACACAATTATAGAAATAATCACAATTACAATTCAATCAATGCAAGTACTCCCTTTAATTAGGGAGTCATAGTTCAAAAGGATACAACAGGGTAAACAAGGAAAGAAAACTAATTGAAAGACTGATTTTAATCATACAAAGAGTAGTAAAGAATAGGGCATGTGATTAGGACTAGGTACAAAATATGTTAATGAAGGAAAGTATATAAGAATTAATTGACAACATATTTATTCACAGAAATAAAGCAGAATATAGTATAATTCTAGAATTCAATCAAGAAAATATCGAGTGAGATTCAAATCACAGGAAACTAGTACAAATTAAGGAAAGTATCACACGAGTAAGGAAATCCTCAAAGTCAGGCGATCAGTGTTATTCAAAGGGAAAATATCACAGTTGAAAATCAGTAAAGGGATATAGCGTAAAAATTAATAGAGCATTAATGAAACAGTACTGGAATAACACATATTAGGCAAGAATCAGAAAACCATAATCATGCAATTAGGGATTCGTAGCAAATAATTAAAGGAACAGTAGACATTTAGGCATAAGTGACAGAGAATTAGAACCATAAGAAGACTAGTATCACATAAGAGTTAGGGTTTCATATAGAACACAGTCTGAATCACATCATAGACATGATATGGACAGAAGTAATCGAACCCAGAAACCCTAACAAGCAAACATAAAGTAAAATCACATAATCATAGAATGTTCATGATAAACATACAAATTAATTGAACATAGTACCCAAGACGAACTTAGAACCCTAAAAGTTGGGGTTTTTAACAGAATAACTCGGGTAAAGGAGAATATTTAAACAAACTTCTAAAACATAATGAGAATCATATATTAGTACTAAAAATCAGAAGAGAAAGCGTTTTGAAAAAAAAGGTTCAAGAACCCTAGTTTTGAAGATGAAGAAATTGTTCATGAAACAGGAAGATCTTTGAGGAAAACATGCAAGAACCTCATAATACTCACAGATCTATTACAGATCTAAGGAAATCGAGAGGTTCAGAGTTAGGGTTTCCAAAAGAACCCAAAAAAGAAGAAGAAAACTCAAAGATATTACCGGCCTTTGGCCGGAAAGTGGTAGATCTTACTCGAACGGCCATAGATGGACGGAAAATGGCATGATACCGGAGAGGTGAGTTGAACCGCCTCTGGTTCACTTCAGAGCCTCAAGGTGGTAGCACACGTTCAAGGAGGGGGGGGGGAGCCATAAGGCTGGTGGGAGGTGAGACCTCCATGATTTATGGCAAAGAGGTGGCCGGAGAAAGGAGAATAGGGGCTCAGCAGGTGGAGCGTCTTAGAGAGAGAGATGAGAGAACTCAGAGAGACGGCGGAGTGAAATGAGAGGGGGAAATGAGACAGGGGGGAGGGTAGTCACTTAGGTCTTAATTTGGTAAGGGGTGATCTGGACCGTTGATTAGAATTAATCAACGATTCAGATTGAGTGACGGATTGGGCCGGGTAGGATTTAGGTCTGGGCTTGGCGTATTGGGTTGATTTAAATGGGTTAGGGGTTCCGGTTTAATTGAGGCTAGGATTTAAATAAAAGTGGCTAACTATTAAATACCCAATTAAAATAATTTATAAAAATAGCTAATAATTGTAAAAAATAAAATTGATACCTAACAAATTAAATTAAAGTGATTAATTAGTATTTAAAAATATAAATGACTAATTACTGGATAAAATAACATGAAACATATGATTAGGCTATAATTGCAAAGTTATTGCAACTATAGCCAAATAGTGCCACTTTGGCTAATTGTGAAATAATTTGATCTTAATAGGATCAAACAATAATATATTAAGTCAAGAAATATTTTTGAAATCATTTGTAATGCAATTTTATAATTAATGATTAGAAATAAAATACTGGGTATATTAAAATAAATCAAATAAAATTTGAGAAAATTATAGAAAATAATACCAATTGTTATGAAAACCTGATTTTGAAGGTATATATGTAAAATTAAAAATAATTTGATGAAAAATTGGGTATCAACATACCTTAATTTATTTTTGCCCCAAAACCTAAGCAAAAGAGAGTAAATAATAAGTAAAAATCCCTAGTTATCACCTCATAATATCATGGTTAATTGGTTTAAGTTGTAAGTGATTTTAGAGACTAGGTATCATGATTCTTAAGGTGAGATTTTGGGTCGTGGCAGTTTGATATCCGTGACTGCTATCACTCTCATTTTGGGATGATTGTTTCTTAGAAGTAGAAACAAAACCACCTAATGGAAAGGAACCCTCATTAACTTGACGAGCCTCAACATGCACCTTATCTTTTTGAAAACTTTTATATGGAGGGCTTTTGATGTTACCTGATGAAACTACTTTAGATTTTAAAGTAGGAGGTTTATCTTTCTTGTTGTGATATTGAGGCATGATATCAAAAGGCACGACGACAGTAGGCCCCATATTATTTACCAAGGATACCAAATGGTCTTCGAGAATGCTCTCATGCACTTTTGTCCACTAGGATATGTGTTCTGACAAAAATATTTTTTTTTTGTGTTGGATATGGATTGGGGAAAAGTTGCCCTCACAGTGATGAAATTATGTGACAAAAATTTGCTAGAATCTGAGTCCTTCCTCCAATGAGGCGTTACAAAGGTTATTTTCCAAAATACAAGGTAAAGTATGATAATATCCAAATTGGAGACTGAATCAATTTGGGATGTATGGCTCAAGAATGAAGGAGGCTCCCACGCCTCAAAGGGAGATGACTGAAACAGATACTCATAAAATAACTAACATTAGATTCCTTGGTTATATCGTTGTCCTCAAAATAGTAAGGTTCCGATCCGTCTAGCATGGTAGAAGTCCAAACTGCGTTATCTACTTGATGGATGTGTTTTCTTACGTTTGTATCGTCCAAATACCTTGCAGCGCCTTCGGCGGAATATACTACCACTGAAGGAACAAATGGATCTTTTAGAAGTACATAATATGTCTGGAAATGGTGAGCAAGCCCGTATTGACAATGAATGGGAAATGATATTTTGATATGCTCAATCTGTGAGGACTTGGAGATCTTGTTCAAACCATGGTAGATGCTCGTCAAAACAGGGATTGCAAGCTGAATTTCCATCAAATTTCCATCATACTCTCCATTTTAAAGGCCACGAGTCAAACGAAGTTACCTTCTTGAGAGGGAAATACAAACTCGTACAACCAAAAAGATAATAACTCCGCAAAATACGTGGTGTCTCTCTTTTCATGCCGAACCCCAAGCTTAGCAATTATCGCCTCATCCGAACTAGACCATTTAGATGCTTCAGGTATATCTCCACGTTCGATGATTTCAAACGAGTAGACTTCTTCTTTTTCCTCACTAGAGCAGGTTTGTATTTTGGATATCTTTTGCACCAAAATATGTCCACTTGCTAAATGAGACCTTAGGATAATGATTCTCCCCATCCTAAAGATGGCTAAAGGCGACAAGAAAAGTATTCACAAACTCGGGGAGTAAATCTTTTATTCTCTCATTGACACCTATGAGTTCCACAGCTTTGGGCATAACTCTTTCATAGGGAGAACCTCCAATGGGTAAACCACCAATGATATGTAAGTCCCAAAGAGTTATTGATAGTTCTCCAACTGACGCGAGCAAGGTATTTGTCGTACGACACCAAGCTTCGAGAAACGCTTGCAAGATGCTTAAATTTCGATCATATATAATAAAAAAGCATAGACGACATCATAATTTCTTTCCTTTTCCAAGGCCCGTTGATTTCTACCAAGTATGTCTTCAGCCCATTCCCAATACCTAGAAATATGATGATATTCACCGTCAATTCTCACAATATCTCCCCAACGTATCTCCCTTTGAATTATACGTCGTCCTAAGCAAGGAAGAGTGCTTGCAATATTCAGTTTTCGCTAGTAAGGAGACCGAAAATACCACATGTTAGTTGATTTTTGGTCGTGCTCTGAAGTCCAATACCATATGGAAGGAATTCTACAAAAGTAGCTACAAATTTACATATCGACGAACAAGTGGAATATGAGTCCACAACTTAGTTATAAGCCCCGCCATTTTTATGCATCAATATGAGATACTTGCGTTTGGAAGATGGAGATATGTAGTCTCTGAAGTGATCCATCTCTTCAAAAAATACGTGTATTGGTCAATTTTAAGTAGAAGGTAGTTGGAAAAACAAGGAGAAAATTCCTCTAAACTAATTTTAATTCTCCGTTATAGATTGTTCCTTCTATAAGTTGTTATGGATTAATTCGTCTATAAGCTGTTATAAATTGTCCTTATATAAGTTATTGTGGATTTATCCGTCTATAAGTTGTGAATTTGTCCGTCTACTAGATGTTGTCGATCTGTACTTCTATAAGTTGTTGTGGAATTGTCCTTATATAGGCTGTTGTGGATTGATCCTTTTATATATATATATATATATATATAAAAGGATCAATCCACAACAGCCTATATAAGGACAATTCCACAACAACTTATAGAAGTACAGATCGACAACATCTAGTAGACGGACAAATTCACAACTTATAGACGGATAAATCCACAATAACTTATATAAGGACAATTTATAACAGCTTATAGACGAATTAATCCATAACAACTTATAGAAGGAACAATCTATAACGGAGAATTAAAATTAGTTTAGAGGAATTTTCTCCTTGTTTTTCCAACNTATATATATATATATATATATATATATATATATATATATATATGTGGAACCTTGCTGACGAAGATATTTTCATTACCTACAAACTGGGAAAGAGAAAGACGCAAAGTAAAAGGAGGAGAAATTACCCTGACGCAGCTAAGTCACAATCGCTAAAAAGCGGGACTCAAAACAGCTTGCAAAGGTAGCAAATGTTGCCAACGTGTCAATAAGGCAAAAACCAAATGCAATTTCCATTTGAAAAAAGATATGGCCCACCAGGAATCCATGCAAAATTCCATTTACGTGGTTTCCTTGATCCAAACATATATGATTTGCGCAGTTTTAAGAAATTGAAGCTAAGAATCTGTTACCACATGCCCTGAACTTTAGTAAGAAATAAAATGTCATTTTCTAAGATTGGTGTATTAATTTATGGATACTTCAAGTTTAGCCTTCAAAATTAACAAAGCTAATGTCTTGACAAGTTTTGGAGTAAGGGGTACTTGTATGTAATTAGAATTTTGTTAAACTTAAATCTATAAAAAAAATTGGATTTAACCTCAAATTAGATATATTTGATCCAAATAAATATTATTGACTAATATGATTGAGCTAAATATTTAAATATATGGATTAATCCTATTGGGCTAGCCAATTTAGATGGCCTTCTAATAATCGGGTCGACCCATGAAGACCAAGCTCATGACCCATAGGCCTTTCTAGGAGGCTACTCCATCTCATGCTTATATAAAGAGGTCATTTCTCTTATTTTAAGAAGAGGAGAACAGTGAACTAACAAGAAGACACAAGGGAGGTCGTGGATCAAAGGTCACAATTCTCTATAAATTGCAAGTGTTCAAACACTTCAATACAAATTTCAAATATTCAGGATTAAGAACAAAGTCAAATCAATTACAAGGCGTTCAAAATCAAGGCTACTCTTTCGTGATAGAACTCGTGGCCAGAGGCGGAGCCAGGTTTTCAAGTTTATGGGTTCGGGATTTTAATTGTTTTAAGTTACTGGTTCTAAATTAATAATTTATACATATTCAATAGATTTTTTAAGAATACATGGTTCGAACCAAAGCAACTGGGTTCGGCCAAACCCGCACTCGGCTCTCTAGCTCCGCACCTGCTCGTGGCAACCATCAAAATGTTTGTGGAGGATAAATCACATTCAACTTCAAGTTCAAGATCAAACTCAAAGGCCCTTGAATTTATATTGAAAAGAAGAATCAAAGGATTCATAGAAATTGTAACACTCAATTGAAATAAAATACTACGATTGTTGTATTATTTTTCGGTCTCGATTATTTTTTTACGCAAATTTATTGTCTACACAACCCATTGAGAGAAAAAAGTGTATGAAAAAGAATAAATTTGACCATTGAAAATATTGTATAACTTAGTACGTTATAACCAATAATATGTATATTTTATAATTTAGTATATATTTTGGTACAATATAGGAATTTCGTTATTATTTTCTTAACTACCAAATATCATGCCTAATATCAATTTTTTATTAACACGTAAACAAAATATAGAATACCAAATATCACGACCTTTTATTTGGATATAATAATTTGGTATTTAGCAAATTTTGCACAGGCCTAGTTACAATTCGTTTCTCGTTAAGACAACACTAATGTTTCTCGGGTTTGTTCATTAAGAATTGGGTCAAAGGGTAAAATTAGTTATAGGTCTCATATACCAACCACGGAAAGGAAAAGAAGGTGTCGCTTTGCCAACTCTTGCGTATAAGACGTTCATTTCTAGCCCTCTCCATAATATTCATCCAATTGTACACCTCTCTCTCTTCTTCGTTTTGATTCTTCCTGCAGATTAATTTTCCGATAGTCCCCAAATTTTTCTTTGTTTGATCTCGTGGTCTGCTTTGTATCGATGTCGGTAAGTGTGTCGCTCGATATTCTTGTTTATTGTTTCTCTCTTTCGTTTTCTTTTTCTTTTTCTTTTTGTTGTTGCAAATTAGCTGATTTATTTTTCTATTTGTGACTTGTTGTTCTATGATCATTGGCTTTCATTTGTGGACCTGATAGAAATAAATAAATAAATAAATTGAAATAAATATCCGCTAATTAATGTTTCTGACCTTTCTTTAACTAGTACATTTATATGACCTGTAAATGTTATGGCNAACACACCGAAAGAAGAACTGCCGTCTCTGCACTTTGAGGATCCTTGAACGTGACATAAGCAACTTGAGATCGCTCATTATCACTATAAAAGAAAATAAAAACGCGTAAGGGAATAAAGGAAACCATCAATCAGCTGGCATTGTAATTGGCTGCTTTTAAATTCCTAATAGGCACATTTTCCATAAACGTACTAAACATAAGTTGAGTGTTCAAAAGGACAAAAAATAAAGAGAAGAAGAAAAAACACTTGTTGTGCCAAAAACTAACCTTCTCATCTCAACAAATTCAATATCCCCAGAGAATGAAAAGAACTCCTTGATATCTTGCTCTTTAGCACCCAAAGAAACATTGCCCACTTGCACTGTCTTAACCTTTCATTATAAACAACCAGAGAAGATCAGACAACATATATATATATATATATATATATATATATATATATATATATGTTGTCTGATCTTCTCTGGTTGTTTATAATGAAAGGTTAAGACAGTGCAAGTGGGCAATGTTTCTTTGGGTGCTAAAGAGCAAGATATCAAGGAGTTCTTTTCATTCTCTGGGGATATTGAATTTGTTGAGATGAGAAGGTTAGTTTTTGGCACAACAAGTGTTTTTTCTTCTTCTCTTTATTTTTTGTCCTTTTGAACACTCAACTTATGTTTAGTACGTTTATGGAAAATGTGCCTATTAGGAATTTAAAAGCAGCCAATTACAATGCCAGCTGATTGATGGTTTCCTTTATTCCCTTACGCGTTTTTATTTTCTTTTATAGTGATAATGAGCGATCTCAAGTTGCTTATGTCACGTTCAAGGATCCTCAAAGTGCAGAGACGGCAGTTCTTCTTTCGGTGTGTTCGCTTTTCATTGATCTTGTCATGTTGTAAATTTTTCATTCTGTTACTAAGTTTCAACAACTGCGACTCTTACTGGTTTAATGCTTACCTTTGTTGATGAAGTAGTGTTTTTTTGGAGGAATCAAATTTCTATTAGTATAATTTATGACGTTGTGTCTTTGAGTGTACAACGATAACTCTGTAATAGGTACAAGGCCGCTGTATCAGTTAATCTCGCAAGCATCCCTTATGAAGAAAATATACAAGCTCCTATTCCTTTTTTGGATCCTTCCATACGTATCACACTTTGTTCTGTCCGTGTGGAGTGTTTTGCTGTTTTGTGAGGTGAGACGGAATGGGAAACTTGAGATGTCCCACTGTCACTATTGTAAAATTGTAAGAGTAGCATCGAGTAAGGTGGAGAATGGTACATACTATTTTTGTGCACGGCAAGGTATCGGTTTTTTCTTTCATTTTTCTTGGTGTGGGAGGGGAGGGTGGAGACGATTTATTAGGCAGATCAAGCATTTGGGATATGCCTCTAGGGATTTATCTGTAGCCCCTGAACAGCAAAATTATGCTCTGGGTTAGTCCAAGCACATTGAGGTGCTGAAAGTCTTGAAGCTCACCAGTGTTGACAGAAAATAGTGCAAAGTAGTCAGACTAATCATCCAAGCCTAGATCCATGTCTCTTGCCTCTTGCCTTTTTACTCCAGCGGGACGGCTTAAGGTTCAACATAGCTTTAGGGGAAACTGCAGCTTGAAAAGTTAGGGGACTATACTGCATTTAGCTTAGTGTAAAAAACGGATGAGTCTTTTGAAATTTAGCAGTTTTCTATTTGTAAAAGTTAGTTTGGAAAAAGGAAGCACACAATCTTATAAAGATTTTATTGACAATTTTCTCCACTTCTAGAGTTTTAGTACTATAGAATTACTCAATTGTGCACCTGAAGGAATACTTGGTACACATTGTTGTCTAGAATGAAAAAAGGAACAGAAAGGAAGTAAGGGAACTGAAGCTTTTATCATTTTATCTCCTCTCTTCAATCCAACTGAAACTTTATAGTAGATATACAGATAAGAGTGACTGCATCTTAGCATAAGAGTATTTAATTGTGTACTTAGCTTGCGTGCTTCTTGGTTACAACTTATTTCCAATTCTAAAATGTGTCCCTTACCACTCCGCTTTTGCGATTGATAAGATCATTTTGGTGTTTCTTAGGGAGCTACAATTGTTGATCAGTCCATCACAATAGCCCTTGCACCCGAGTACAAGCTCCCACCTACAGCTTCAGTGTCACCAGCTGTACGTATAACTTTATTATTTTAAGCGAGGTTTCTGGTTTCGTCCATCACGAGATTTTCCATAAAAGGTGTACCTTTTATATCTGCAGCCAACTGGAAGCACCAATATACCTGCTGCTGGTGGATCAGCTATTCAAAAAGCGGAAGACGTCGTCAGCAGCATGTTGGCAAAAGGCTTTATCTTGGGCAAGGACGCAGTTAGCAAAGCCAAGGCATTAGATGAGAAACACAAGATCACATCCACTACTTCAGCCAGAGTTGCTTCTTTAGACCAAAAATATGGCCTTAGCGAGAAAATCACTACGGGAGCAACCATAGTGAACCACAAAGTGAAAGAAATGGACCAGAAGTTCCAAGTGTCTGAAAAGTCAAAATCTGCTTTTGCAGCTGCTGAGCAGACGGTTAGCAATGCTGGATCTGTGATCATGAAGAACAGATACGCTTTGACGGGGGTAACATGGGCTGCGGGTGCTTTCAGTCGGGTCACTAAGGCTGCCGGGGAAGTGGGACAGAAGACGAAGGAAAAACTGGCTGAAGAAGAAAAGGGAAGAAATTCAGCTAAAGGCTATGTGCAAGAACATGCTGAGTCCCAAACCGGAATCATGGAACCTACCATTGAGTCCAAAATCGGAATCAAGGAACCTACCATTGAGTCCAAAATCGGAATCAAGGAACCTACCATTGAGTCCCAAATCGGAATCAAGGAACCTACCATTGAGTCCCAAACCGGAATCAAGTGACCTGCCAATGACTCCCAAATCGGAGTCCAGGAACTTACCATTTCCTCTCTTCCCCCAAAAGCTTAACCTAAAGTATTTTAAAAGTAAATTCGCAATTTACAATAGTTTGTTATTTGAGTTTGAGCAGGTTGATATGTATGGTTGATCAAAATGTGTCATACATGGAATATTCTATACGTTGGGACGTAAAATATTATTATTGGATGGGCTTGAATTCATATGATCAATGAACTTAACACTTTTAATCATTTTTTGAGGATATCTTTATTTGTTTTTGGCTTTTTATGAATTCAGATTCTGGAAGTGGCAAATCGCCTGAGATTGTGATGTGCTCTGATCGGTTCCAACCCTACACCATTATATAGTAGCGAGGAGTTATCGATGCAGTTTTACCTGATAAGGCCGGGATCGATTTTCACAGGGAGTTAATTTGGTTTGGAGTTGGATATCTAACTAATCTAGAAGTTTAATTTGGTTTGGAGTTGGGTATCTAACTAATCTAGAAGTGCGTGTTGTTTCTAATTGCACTTCTTAACATTGTTGTGATTGATTCTATTCTAGATTTAATACTATTGAATGCTAAGATTAATCTAAGTACAATATTTTTTTGTGAAAGGTTTTCAAGGGTTAAAAGGCACTAGGGAAGTGACTTCCGCCTAGGTGAGTATCTAATGGGTATCGAGAATCTAGGACAAACTTGTTATGATTGGGGTAGTAATATAAACATCACACATAAGTGCTCACTCTATACCTCTCGGTAGTTTGAGTGACTTTGCCCAATTTGGCTTTCTCAAGCCCTAGTGGGTGTTCATGCAACACAAGTGTAATTGGCTCAAGTCGGGTATTGTAT
Organism: Nicotiana undulata; assembly: GCA_005239495.1. NCBI lineage: Eukaryota > Viridiplantae > Streptophyta > Magnoliopsida > Solanales > Solanaceae > Nicotiana > Nicotiana undulata. The sequence goes on along the minus strand of ML275008.1, from coordinate 25,973 downwards.
CTCTAGGATTAACCCTTTAAATGGGGCTATCAACCTTTTGAGTTCCCCCAATTCCTTGTTAGCCTAATTTTCCAAGACCTACCCTCTTTCTCAACAAGAGCCTAAGTCATAAAGGCACGAATCATTGTTTGCAATCACTAATTCTACAATTAAAGCATGAATTAAGCTAAATATCACTAACCCAGAAATAATTAAGCACTAAAATTCAAGACCCATAAAATACCCACACTAGGGTTGGGTCACAACCCTAGCTATGAGGTCTAGCTACTCATGATAATAGCAGGAATCAAAGGTAAAGATGAAATATAAGCCATAATATTCAAATACAAGATGAAAATCTAAAGGTTGAAGTTAAATCTACTCTAAAATTACTCAAAAAGGTAAAACCCAGCCGTTCACGTGCTCTCTAAAACAAAACTTCACCTAAAAATGTCAAAAATGTCTATTTATACACAGCTGAAATTTTTAGACAAAAATGCCTCTGCAGAGGATTCGCGGACGCGTAATTCTTACAGCGTCCGAGCTTCAGCTTTGTGGCCACGTAATAATGAGCGCGGTCTGCGTTTCTTCAATTCTGGGCTTGGGTTTAGCTTAGTTTCGCGGACCGCATAATTTCAACCGCGTCCGCATCCGCATGAGCTTCCATCGCGGCCGCGTAATTTGGACACGAACCGCGTTCTTCAGTTAAGCCTAACTTGCAGGGTCTCTGAATCTCGAACCACGCTCCTAGTGAAAATCTTATCGCGGTCGCGCCAAAGATTTCGTCGCCGCAATTTTCCAACGTGGCCAGCGGCGAATTAAGCACTCAAAGCAGCTTCTCTGAATCTACTTTCGGGGATCGTGTAATCGTGGTCTCCTCAGCGATGGTCCTTATGTTGCCCCGATTTTCTGCCGCTCTCAGAGCTCTAGTCTTAGCCTTGGATTTATGCAAGTTTGACTCCTTTATGAACTGATTATGTCTCTTCGCCTCATTTTGACCAAAACCTGCAAGCAAGCAGATTAAGTTAGTTTTCGGAAATACCTTTACGCATTTTTGACCCAAAACCTAAGCAAAATAGAGCAAATAATAGGCTAAAATCCCTGGTTATCAACTCCCCCAAACTTAAGCTTTTGTTTGTCCTCAAGCAAACAAGATAATTCCTACCTCCACAAGAAAAGAAGAAAAGGAAAATTTCAGTTGTCCTAAGGTGACTTATCAAGCATTAATTGGGACTAACAAATACACTCAACACAAATGCATTATCAACAACATCATGCTATGACTTCTTGAGTTCCATAGTTCTAATGTGACACAAAAGCATCAAGAGTTGACTCAATTCATCAAGGAAGCTCTCTCTCTCACGCATGTCATTGTGGATCCCAAACTCCCCCTCCTCTACTCTCCATGAGCTAATCTCACCTTACAGAATGTGACACTCAAAACAGGGGTTTTAAAGAAGTGCGCTCATCACTCTCAAAAGAATGTTACAAGTCCGGCTCTAAGTACCAGAAGCTTGCCCCTCATGTAAATCACCACTAATGTAAGCTCACTCAACTTGAAATCCTATAGGGCTTTAGTGGGCTGTAATGAAGGCTTTTTGGATCAAGATAGGACATAATGAACTATGATGGTATCATCATTCCTTAAGCACTCCATTTTCTCATTTCGGCTCATACTTTCTTAACTCTTTGAGTCATTTTCGTCTTCCTTAGGGGAACTAAAGAGACACATTGTCACTCTTTCTTCTTCATGACAATCATTTTTCTCATTTTTTCATCATTCCATGTCTTTCAACATTGTTTTCTTGAATTCTTTCAACCTTTACTTTCTTTTTGACATGCTTCTTTTTGGCTTTTCATACTTTTCTTTGCCTTTCCTTTTTCATCAATCTTTTTGTTCTTTTAACCTTTCATCACTTTGAAATTCCTCGTCTCTCCCCCAAACTTATGTTTTTGCCAAATTCTCATCATGAATGCTAAGGAAAGATTGGGTGCCAAGAGAGGGTCCTTATAAAATAGATGAGGGCTTGTAATGTGGTTATTGAATGAAAAAGGATTAGGCTCAAAGGGGTTAACTAAGGATATCATAATGGTAGGCTATAGAAGTTTTCAAAGTTCAAATGGGACCAAGGAGAGCATATAATCACTTCACAAGTCGGGCTACACTTAGAATTTCACCTAGACAAACATTCAGGGCAAGTTCTAAACTTGGTGGCACGAGACTTGGACTTGCAATTCAATACCTCACCTCTCAAGCTATCAGATTGTTTAAGGGAATAGAGTCGAGGGCCCACAACAACCCTAGCTAAGATTGAAGATCACAGATAGCTCACAGAAATGACTTGATTATAGTTTCAGTCAACTCAAGAGTCTAAAGCTCACAATTAGAGATAATCTCGTCAACTAACTTGTCTCCAACCATGAGGTCGAAGGTAAATGTGTTAGTACCAAGTGAAGCCTACTTGAGCCAATGTACTACTGTATATAAGAACATACAGAAAAACAGACTCAATCCCTTAAGAAGGTTGTCACGCCATCCGTCGTTGGGAAGAGCCAGCCGGTTCACACAATATCCACCTTTGGAAAAACCGTGGCATTAAGAAAACCAAAGGCTTATTGACCACGAAAAAATATAAAAAGAAGCTACTAAAGGAAATAAGAAGCTAAGCTATTAAGAAAAATTACAAAAGAAGTTCTAAAGTAAACTACGGAAATTACAATGAATATGTACAATAAGGGAGTGAAACGAATATATACGAAATGGGAATGAATATATACATGGAATGGTAAAGTATATACATACCAAAAGTGAAAAATAACGAAAATGAAAATAACGATAACTAAAAATAAAGAAAAATAGTATCAAAATTATTACATGCCAGTCATCAAATCAAAATAAGACCACCCCCCTGATAAATTTCAAAGTTAACGCTCTCTTCTCTCTCCTCAAAGGGGTGATCAACAGTGCACGTCGGTGACTACCCTTCATGGCCTCCACGGCCGGCGGCCAGCCTCCTCTTGAGGTTGGTCCGTCGTCTTCCTCTCCCCCTCATCCATTATCAACCTCTACAAACCGTAATAAACCTAAAACCTATGCAAATTTATTAAACCCTACTGTCATAAATACGCCCATGCAAACCCTAGCTATGCTACCATTGAAACCAGTTGAGTTCCTTCATGAAGAACTAGTTGTGAAGTGGAAGAAACAAGAAGTGAAGCAATCCATCATACAACAAGGGCTTCAACTTGCTGTTCTTGGGAAATTTTCATATGGGAAGCCTGTTATTGGTGAATTACGTAAAGTGATTCCAATTCAATGTGAGATTAAGGGTCATTGTTCAGTTAGCTTGATTGAAGACAATCATGTGTTAATTAGGCTATATTTATTGTTGGATTATGTTCATCTTCTTTCAAAGACTCTTTTTATTTAAAGGCTCAATCAGACATGTGGCAGATGTGTTGTACAAAATGGAATCCATGGTGGACACCTGATGAAGAGACTCCAATTTCCATAGCTTGGATTAGCTTTCCAGAACTTCCTCCAAATTTCTTTTGTAAGGAATGTGTATTTTCATTAGCTCGTTTAGTTGGTAATCCATTACATGTAGACCTAGCAACTCAAAATGGGACTAGACCTAGTTGTGCTAAGGTAAAGGTGGAAGTGAATTTGCTAGGTAATTTCCCTAAACGTATTAAGATTGTTGAAGAAGCTAATGAATCTTGGCTAGAAGTTTAAATAGATTAATATTAAGTATGATTATATGCCTAAATATTGCAAGCCTTGCAAGAAACAAGGGCATAGTAAGGCAGAATGCTGGGCAATTCATCCTGAATTACCACAAGAGATTTGATGAAGATGTTGAGGATCAAGGCAAGGAGAAGACAGTTGTGGTAAGCACTGAAGCAATTGGTACAACTGCAAATTCAACAAAGGTTCTGTCAAGTGGAAAGGTGGTTGGTAAGACTGCTACTAATCATGCCAAGCAGGAATGGATACAAGCAAGGAAGAACAAATACCAATGGGATAATCGGGGTACATTGTTGACAACAAACAAGGTAAGGAAGATGACAAGGGTAAATGGAAGGCCAAAGTTGAGGAAGTAGCAACCAAGAACAAGTTTAATGCACTAGAGGTTGAGGAAGTTCATCAACCTATTCTACAAATTACTGAAGGCAAAGGTGAGGATCATAGCAATGGTAAGAATAAGGATCATGGGGAAAAGCAATCCAAGAAGAGCCATGAGAAGGAAAAAGAAGGCAATACCGGAGTGTCAAGCCCTAATCCTAAGGCTTCTGGGGTTAGGGTTGGGAAGGATGCTAATACTAAACCAACTGGAGAAGGTAATCAACAGGAACTTAAGTGTGTAAAGAAGGAAGCAGTTGAGAAAGTGTTGGAAGATCAACATAATGGGAACTTGGCAAAGGCTAATACTATTGTTCATAGTGATCAAAGTACTGATGAAAATGCTAAGAAGGAATCCACAATAAACTGAGTTCATAGAAGGTTTGGAACTAACAAAGAGGAGCTAAGGCAACTCAATGTGACTACAAACCAATCATGTCAAGATATTCCGTCTCAAACATTTGCAGATCCTGGGCAGCTTGAGGAATTTGATGAGATAAACTTAACAAAGGTTGTAGGGAGTGATGCAATTGAGGTGGAGGATGATCAACTAGGCACGATAAAGACAACAGGAGACAAAGTGAGAGACAATAACCCACCTGGTGATAGTCTGGCGATGCCAGGCCTAAATCCAGTCTCCCCAGGTCTTATGCTGGCGACACCAGGCCTAAAGCCAGGTACCCTAGGCGTTAGGCTAGCGACGCCAGGCCTGGCGCCAGGGTCACCTGATGAATAAATGATTGTAAACCCTATCCCTAGTGTAACTGACAAGATTTTGGCCTATGTAGATGGTGTTCCGGTATATGCATTGGAGAAGAAACTTGATGGAGATGATAATGTGAAGTTTAGGGATGATACAATAGGGTCAGACCAAAGCACAAGCAATGGAAAGGATGGTGATATCAATAGAACAGACATTTCTGAGCAGACTACCATAGTTATTCCTAGGCTAGGTAGTGGCTATCAGCAGCAATGCAAAATGATGCAGGCTTCTGCTTCTTCTATGGTGAATAGCAATGAAAAGGCTGATGAGCAGGCAATTATTCCAAGAGCATATGGGGAAATAGAGGAAGTGCCTATAGAACCTGACATTGATCAAATTATGCAGCTGCATCTTAATGTTCCACTGAAGACTTCTCTACAACATTTACATGATTTAGTTACACACAATACGACACCAATTGATGAAGACTTATTGAGATAGAATCCTATGAAGGATGAGGGAGATGATGAATCAACAACAAAAAGCATCAAACAGGTGGCTAAGGATGGGGATCTATTACCTACAACTAGTGTTAAAAGAGGTAAGAAAACAAAGAAGAATCAGAATAAAGAGCCACAACAACCTTCAATAATTATGCTCAAGAGGGAAACTTCACTTTTTAAATGATGATCAAAACATTAATATGGAACTTAAGGTCTGTGAATACACAGCAGGCTTTTCCTAGGGTGATCAACATTAATAGGGAGCATAACTTTTGTGTAGTTGCATTGATGGAGCCTTTTCAAAAGAAGAGACTCATTGATAGATATAGAAGAAGGTTGAATATGGAGACTGCTTATGCAAATATTAATGGACAAATGTGATTGTTCTTTGATGCAGTGGTGGAATGAGAATTAGTGGAGGATACTGAGCAATAGGTGACTATGAGAGTGTTTCACCATGACCTGGGGCAGCATATGATGATGACATTTGTTTATGCAAAATGTTTAGCAATGGAGAGGTTGGAATTGTGGGATCACTTGTATTACTTAGAAAGTGATATGAAATTGCCATGGTTGGTAGAGGGGGAATTCAATGTTATATTGCATGAAGATGAGAAAATAGGAGGACTACTAGTACACCCTCCAGAATATGAGAATTTTGTGTTTTGTGTAAACTCTTGTGGTTTGTTTGAGCAAGGATATAAAGAAAGTCCATTTACATGGTGGAATGGGAGATCCAATGCTGCGTGTATATTCAAAAGATTGGATAGGATCTTTGTGAATTTTCCATTTCAGAACATGTTGCCAACTATTGAAGTTGAACATCTAATCAGAACTAGATCAGATCATGCACCATTGTTAATGACATGTGGGGAGCAGACCGCCAATGTTGTCTAGCCTTTCAGGTTCTTGAACTTTTGGACTAAGCATGCTAGATTTATGGATGTGGTGAGGGAGAATTGGGAAGTTGATTCATAGGGGATCCATTTTTGATGTTCAAGCAGAATCTCAAGAGGGTGAAGGCAACACTGTCACAATGGAGTAGGGAAACATTTAGTGATATCTTCAAGCAGTAGTCTATTTTGGAGGACATTGTTAGGGTGAAAGAGATGTTGTTTGAAGAAGAGCCTACAATTGAGAACATGATTGTTCTTGAAAATGCTCAATCTGAATTGAAGAAATACTTGAGTATTGAGGAGTAGTATTGGAAGAAAAAAAAATGGGATGCCTTGGTTTGCTGAAGGAGATAGAAATACAAGTTTCTTTCACAATCATGTAAATGGAAAAAGAAAGAAATTTCAACTGAAGAGGATCAAATGTGGAGGTGGGGTATGGATTGAAGACCAGGAGCAATTGGCTACCGCTGCAGTGGAATTCTATCAAAAACAGTTCACAAATGAAGGTGATGCATCTGACTGTTCCTTGCTCAATAATGTACCTTCGATGGTCAATATGGAACAGAATTTGGAACTTAGCAGATTGCCAACAATTGAAGAGGTAAGGACATCAATTTTTGAGCTTAGTGGGGAGAGTGCTAGTGGTCCAGATGGATTCACTGGCCTGTTTTATCAAACATGATGGGATGTTATTGGTGCTGATATACACAACATGGTGCTACACTTCTATGGAGGAGTTGCACTGCTTAAATACATCACTCACACCAATCTAGTGTTGCTGCCTAAGAAACCTAGAGTTGAGACCTTTTTTGACTTAAGACCTATTAGCTTGAGCAACTTCATTAACAAGGTATCGTCTAGGGTGTTACATGATAGATTGGAAATTTTTTTACCTTCTCTAATATCTTCTAAGCAATCCAGATTTGTGAAGGGTAGGAGTATTTGAGAATGTCTTATTGACTCAAGAAATTATCATTGACATAAGGTAAAGGGGAAAGCCAGCTAATGTGGTGATCAAGCTTGATATGGCTAAGTCCTATGATAGAGTTTGATGGAAGTACTTATTGTATGTTCTAAGGAAGATGGGATTTTCTGAGCACTTCATCAACATGGTGTGGAACTTGATGTAAAATAATCGGCCTCAGTATTGTTGAATAGGCAGTCCTCAGGGTTCTTTAAGTCTACAAGGGAAGTGAAGCAAGGGGATCCTCTATCACCAACATTGTTCATTCTGTCAGCTGAGGTACTTTCCAGGTCTTTGAATAAGCTATTTGAAGATAGGTCAATTGTGGGATTTGATTGCTTAAGTGATCTGATCTTTTAAATCACATGGCATATGTTGATGATACTATAATCTTTGATTCTACTCATCCTCCATCCTTGAGCAAGATTATGGCAGTGTTGGGGAACTATGAAAAGATATCAGTCCAGATGATCAACAAAGTTAAGAGTTCATACTACATGTATTCAAATATTTCTAATGGATTGTGTCAGGCGGTTGAAGCTATTACAGGATTTGCAAGAAGTAAATTCCCTTTCACATATCTAGGGTGTCCTATTTTTCTACACTAGAAGGAGGAAGGAATATTATGAGGATCTTATCAAGAAAGTAAAGGCTATATTGCATTCATGGAAAGGAAAGCTGCTGTCATTTGGAGGAAAAGCAACACTCATTTCTAGTGTGTTGCAAAGTATGCCAGTACACATGTTATCAGTCCTGCATCCACCAAAAAATATCCTGGAGCATCTTCATAAGATTTTTTCTAGGTTCTTTTGGAGCACAAAGGAAGAAGGTAGAAGTAGACATTGGGATTCATCGCAAAATCTTTGCCTTCCTAAAGAGGAAGGGGGCCTAGGTTTTAGGTCCTTACATTATGTGTCGAGGGCATTGTTTGCTAAACTATGGTGGAGTTTTAGGACCACAAAATCTTTGTGGGCTAATTTCATGTGGAATAAGTATTGCAAGAAGGGGATACCAACAGTGGTGCAGTTTAGAAGGGGGTCTCATGTTTGGAGACAAATGCTGAATGCTAGGGAAAAAGTAGAACATGAGATCATATGGGAATTGAAGAGTGGAAAAACTAATAATTGGCATGAAAATTGGACTGGATTGTCTGCACTTTATCACGTATTACCTGAAGACATTCCAATAAATGAAGATCTTCAGGATGTGGTAGAATTACGGCAAGGTGAAACATGGGATGATCAGCTACTAGATCAAACCTTCAATGAGGAAATTGCAGAACATATAAGGCTCAATGTGCATTATGAAGGCAGTGAGGTATATTGGGATAAACCATACTGGATGCCAACTCCTTCAGGCAAGTTCAGTGTTAGTAGTGCTTGGAAAATATTAAGGCATAGGGCTGATCCTAATTAGGAATTCAAGTTAATGTGGATTAAAGGCTTACCATTCAATATATCATTCTTCTTGTGGAGATTGTGGAGGTAGAAAAACGCCACTGATGACATATGGATGAGGCAAGGGCAAATGGTGATGTCTAGGTGTTGGTGTTGTCAACATCCCCAAGAGGAATCTATTGAGCATATATTTGTCACAAGTCATACAGCCTCTAAAGTATGGAACTTGTTCATGGGGGCTACGGGAATTACTGTGCCATTATTCAATTGAAGCAGGTTATAAGGCATTGGTGGTATTCTCAATGTTGTCCAAAGTTAAAGCCATTGTTTCAAGCAGTACCAGCTATCATCACTTGGGAACTTTGGAAGAGAAGAAGTGCAGGTAAACATGGGGGTTCAATGTCCATAAATAGGGTGATTCTTAAGATCAATAGGACATTGCATCAACTGAAAAGGGTGAGGTATGCTTGGATGCCTAATATTCCACTGTTATGGCCAGACATAATTCAATATTTTGAAGGATATAAACCTATATTGATAACTACAAGAGTAACATGGAAGCTTCCTTTTCATAGTTGGTACAAATGCAATACTGATGGAGCCTCAAAAGAAAATCCTCCTAGCTCATTAGGATTTTGTGTGAGGAATGATGAAGGTTATGTGGTGTATGTAAGGGCAGTAGACTTGGGGGTGACAACTAATGTGGTGGCTGAAGCTAAGGCTATTCTTTAAGGATTGGAATACTGTGTGGAGCATGATCTTCACCCTCTCATATTGGAGATTAATTCATTGTGATGAAGAAAGTTATAGAAGGGGAATGGGATCCTCCTTGGGTAACTGCAAATTATGTGAAGAAAATTATAGATATGAAGGGAAACTTCAATGTAATCTTTCAACATGTGTTCAGAGAAGGCAACTCAGTGGCGAATGTTATAGCTAACATTGTGTTTTCTTTTGCAGGTACATCTGAGTTTCACTTATTCTCTGAACTACCTAGTGCAGGGAGAAGGTTGATTAATTTAGACAAGTCTCAAACTCCTAACCTTAGGGTTATAATAGCAATGACAAGATCCCTAGACTGATGGCTTCATAGGATTGGAATGCGCACATACCTGCATATTTCTTTTATGTCTCATGTTGTATGCTATTAAGGTACTTTCCAGTGGTATTAACATGGTCACATGCTCATTCTGGGGGTGCTTTTATAGTGTATAGGACCAATGTGATAAGTAGGTATTGGATGGTGCAATTTATTCTACTTCTGATATGTTCAAATGTTAAGGAAAAGGTTGAATATGTTATATGGAATTTATGGAGATGGTTGAATCATTTCTCAGTGGTATTAGCATGTCTTCATGCTCAATCTGAGGATGGTTTAGCAATGTTTAGAATGATTTCTACATTAAAGGTTCGGGAAGAGAAGGATCGGAGATTACAATATCATAAAATCACTCAACTCCACAGGCCTGGCGGCGCCTGGCTAAAGCCTTATGATACCCTGGCGTTACCCAGGTGTTGCCAGCTTAAAGCCAGCCCTTGCCTGGCGTTACCCTGACTTTGCCAGCTTAAAGCTAGCCGTGGCCTGGCTTTTGCCTTGCAAAGCCAGCCTAAAGACAGCCCCAGCCTGGCTTTTGCCTTGTAAAGCATGCTTAAAGCCAGCCCAGCCTGGCTTTTGCCTTGCGAAGCCTGCCTAAAGCCAGCTCCAGCCTGGCTTTTGCCTTGCAAAGCCTGCCTAAATCCAGCTTCAAGACAGGTGTAGCCAGGCTCTTTTATATTTTAATATTGATGAGCGAGCACATGATTTATACTTGGATAGACTCAGTACACTGCCTATGGAGATCATATTGTAGCAACACTAATGATTGGAAGACTATGCTGCCTTCAATTCTGTGGTGGAGATGTTTGGAATTCATTTTAGCCTATGGACTGCATACTATGGCGCCTGGTGAGATCTTGATAGGTGCTACTTGGTATTTGCCACTGGCAATTGGATTCACATACACTAACAAGAGAAGGAAGCATTCAGCGGACAATGTTGTAATAACTAGTTCATTAGACCTTAGCTTTTCTATCTTTTTGGTAGCTAGTAGCTTCATGCAACTTCTATTTTTGATTTGGACATCTTGTAAGCTTTGGAACCATTTTGGGATTTTATTTATATATTAGCCACTAGGCAACCTGCCTAGTGGTATATTTGCTAAGAAAAAAAATAGACCACCCCCCAATAAAATTTAGCTTTGTTCTCAATGCTAAATGCAAAATAAGATCAGGATAGGGATAGAGAGTAAAGAAAACTCCCTTTGTGATCTTTGTCTGCATGGGATCATGTACACTGGTGGGGTCCTCGGGCTGCACAGACTCATCACCTCCTTCCGAATCCTCCAACTGTATCTCTAGGTCCTCAGACTAGGGCACCACAAATCCCCTATTGGGCTCTCTGTCAGCCTCCTGCTCTGATGCTTGCTCTGTCTGGGCTGCTGGGGGAGTCTCCTCCATCAATAAGTCAAGTGGGAGATCTCTAGCCGAAGTGAGCTTCTCTATCTCCTTCTTTAACAACCCTTGATTCTTCTTCACCTTTTTCACATGTTTTCCCAGTTCCTTGATCACCTTCTCATGAGTACCCATAGTCTCCAGAATTTTCTTTGGGTTCTCAAGGATCTGCTTCAATGAATCCTCCACTGACGGAGGCATCTGAAGCTATGCTAGAGCTACCTGTGCAGCGATTGCACTGGATATGACAGATAGCTTTGATGTAGCTAACTGCATCCAGTTGTTGATGCTGGATAAAGTCTGATTAACCCGCAGTGCAGTCCGAGGGTAAGCTGAGGAGGAAGGCACCGACAATGGGGTAGAGACAGATAGCCCGGATGGTGGAGGTGGTGTAGCAGCAGAAGAACCTTCAGCTGTGGAAGGCTCGGACCCAGTGGTCACTACCCTTGGCTCTTCAGACTAGCCAATGGAGGTAGTGGCTTTGCCTATGGACTTGGGGTGGTCTGCTCCCTGAAGACTATAGTAGTAGAAGGGCCTCTTCGGCTTCATATTATTGTCAAAGTCCCTCCCCTCTACCCCTTGGTCCTCCAGGTACATAGTTAGGAAGTTGGGGTAAGGGTATGATCTTTCTTCCTTCACGATAGATTTGGTAATGATTCTGGCCATGATGTTTCCCACATTTATCGGGTACCTTGCCATGATGGAAGCCATAAATATTGCTCGGGAGACTAGGATATCACTGTCATGCTGGGAGGGATCTAGCCGGCTATAAACAAAGGTGCACGACCCTTTTGCTTCAAACCTTAAAGTGTTTCTAGTAATTAGGACCCCGGGTGTAAGCCAAGCCGGAGTTGTCCCAGGGATGGCTATCACCCCTACAAGCCAAGGACGGGCTGCCTCATCTAATGCCACATTCCCCAAGTAAAGGGATTCGTCCACATCATCGAACCCGACATATGAGTTCAGAGTCGGACCATCAAATCAAATCTTCCGGTTCCGTACCTTAGTCATATAGGTGCCCTTGTTGATGTGGGCAACATTGGCGTAGAATTCTTTGACTAAGTACTCATTGGCCTCCGGCAGCTTGATAGTGAAGAATTTCCACCCCATTCTTTCGTCAAATTGCTTCTTCACATTGGGATTGTGGGGTAGAAGATCCCTTTATATGAATTGCCTCTCGAGGGTGAGTGACCTTTGTGGCCACCATTCCCGAAACTTGTGGTAGGCTTTTTCACTGACAAATCTATCTTCCCAAACGGCGGACTTTCTTGATCTCACCAAACCCCCCACCTGGGTATCACCTCCTCTCCCGTCATCCGGGACATCTTCCTCATCAAGATTTATAGGGGCAGCTGTTGTTGAGGCCGGAGTAGCAGTACCTCCTTCTGAGCCATCAGACGACTCAGACAAAGAGGTAGATTTATTGACGAGGAAGTCGGGTTGTGATTGGGCCTCTTGTTGAGTTTGTGCAGCTTCCCCTTCAGAAATCTCCCGGTATAGGAGATATTCACTAGTCTCAGATGAGTCGGGAGTGGGTATTTTGAGTGTTTGCCTTTTTTCCAATGACACTTTGAGGTGCCAAGGGTGCTGGTTGTTTCCCTCTGCCCTGGCCTCGGGAGAGTTCTCCCCTCCCTTGTGATTTTTCAGGACCGCCACGTGATCGCACCATTATTTGCATACACAATTAGTGAAAGCTCATTAGTATTATAGTTAATTGAATCATCAAAGGAAAGCAGATGAAAAGATCATAGTGTTTCTCAAAAAGGGGGTCTGCTGCCAGCGAAAAAACAGGCGCCGCCGCGGAAGGGCCATCGCGGTCCGCGTAAAACGGAGCGCGACCGCGAGAGAGTTGGGATCAGACTACTAAACTCTCTGAAGCTTGGTTTCTGCTGACCGCGAAATAATGGGCATGGCCCCGAAACATCAAATGCGGACCGCAAAAAATGAACGCGACCGCGCAACCAATTTGTTAACTCTTTGAAGCTCATGAACGCGATCTGTGAAATTATAGATGCGGCCTTGTAAAGTCAACCACGATTCGCAGAAAAATCACCGCGTTCGCGAACATATCAGCCTACCCAGTTCTCAGAAAAGCATGAACGCGGACCACGTAATTTGGACGATGGTCCGCGAAATTCAAATCATATTGGCACTGATAAATAATTTAAGACCTAGGGTTTCACTTAGTGCAAATATTTTGGCAAGTTACATGCATAATGAACAACCCTATCCCCCATTAAGCATTAAACATTACCAACATGCAATTTTAGCATCAATTAAGCATTATTTTGAAATCATGACATGTATTAAACCCTAGAAGAAAAGAAAAGAAAAGAAAATCAAACTAGAAGAAAAGAAAAGCAAAAGATGAAATTAATGTAAAGATTTGAGCATACCAGATGTGGATTTGTAGTAGAAAATTGCTTCTTGATTAATGAGATATGAATTGAAAGTGTAAGAAGGGGAAAATGAACAATGGTCTATTTCGATGAGAGTGTTGAGTTTGAAAAGTATAAAAGTCCTAAGGACTTCCTATTTATACCAGCCCAAAGAGGTCCCCACTGACTTACTTGAGCGCGGTCCACGGAATTCCACTGCGGTCCGCACTTTTCACCTTTCGAAGAGCCTTTTCATAAACAGGTCCGCTGAGAGCGAAATAACGAGCGCGACCGCTAAAGAACAACGCGGACCGCGAAATTACGAACGCGGACACGAATAAATTTTCATAGAGTTGATATTCTGGACTTTTCAAGTCCGCGTTTGCTGACAATTTGCGCCCCCGCGAAAATCTCTCGTTGACCGCGAAATTTTGAGCGTGGTCCGCGTAAATCCCCACACTTAGGCAATTTTTTCCAGCAACAGTCCTTCACTACACAAACAATTCCTACACAAAGGTCCCAACCAGTTAGTTAACAATAAAGCCTAATCTAAGAAGAAAATAAAAAAAAAGAAAGAAAAACACATGGGTTACCTCCCAAGAAGCGTCTGATTTAACGTCGCGACATGACACATGTTACCACATCATTGGAAATTGATCAAGGCCACCACATGGTTGTCATCAAACTTGCCAAGGTAATGCTTCACTCTGTGCCCATTTACTCTAAAGATTTAACCATTTTTGTTTTTCAAATCAAGAGCACCAAACAGAGTCATGTGCACCACCTCAAAAGGGCACTCCATTTTGACTTGAGCTTTCCCGGAAATAGTCGTAACCAGAAGTTAAGAGAAAAACCAAATCACCCTCCTTGAATTCTTTGTTCCGGGCATATTTTTCGTGCAAATACTTCATCTTGTCCTTATACAAGGACGAGTTAGAATAGGCATGAAACCGAAACTCATCTAGTTCATTGAGTTGCTCCACCCGGAGATTGGCTGCAACACCCCACTCAAGATTTAACCTCTTCAGAGCCCACATGGCTTTGTGCTCTAATTTAACCGACAAATGGCATGCTTTACCAAATACCAACCGGTACGGAGACATACCGAGTGGAGTCTTGTACGAAGTCCTATAAGCCCACAAAGCATCGTCAAGTTTCCTTGACCAATCCGTTTAATTTTCATTGACTATTTTTGATAATACGCTCTTTATCTCCCTCTTGGAGACCACAACTTGTCCCCTAGCCTAGGGATGATAAGGGGTTGATACCTTATGATTGACACCATACTTGGAAAGTAAAGTGTCGAAGGCCTTATTGCAGAAATGAGAACCCCCATCACTGATGCTTTCTCTAGGAGTGCCAAATCTTGTGAAGATATTTTTCTTTAAGAAAGACACCACACTCCGTGCCTCGTTGTTGGGTAAATCCACGACTTCAACCCACTTGGAAACATAATAAAAAACAACCAGAATGTAAGTGTTATCACACGAACTCACAAAAGGCCCCATGAAGTCTATGCCCCACACGTCAAAAATGTCAATTTCAAGAATAGTGGTGAGAGGCATTTCATCCTTCTTAGAAATTCCCCCAACTCTTTGGTATTCATCACACCTCTTAACAAGCTCACTTGCATCTTTATATAGGGTCGGCCAATAAAATCCACAGCTAAGAACTTTTGAAGCGGTTCTCGCCCCACTGTGATGACCATCGTAGGGCGAGGAATGACAAGCATCAAGAATATTCATTTGCTCCTCCACCAGGACACATCCACAGATCACACCGTCATTGCAAGTCTTGAACAAACAGGGCTCGTCCCAGTAATAATCCAAACTGTCCGTTTGAGTTTCTTCCTTTGGTTAGAAGAGAGCTCACTCGAAACAATGCCGGTCACAATGAAATTAGCAACATCCGCGAACAAAGGCATACCATTCAAAGAAACTAAGAGAAGTTGCTCATCCGGGAATGCATCATTAATTTTGAGACCATCATTGGACCTCCCTTCCTCTTCTAAGCAGGAAAAATGGTCTGCTACCTGATTTTCACTACCTTTTCTATCAATGATCTCGAGGTCAAACTCTTGAAGCAGCAAAACCCATCTCATCAATCTAGCCTTCTAGTCCTTTTTGGTAATGAAGTAACGGAGTGCCGTGTGATCGGTGTGAACAATCACTTTGGCACCCATGAGATATGGCCTAAGCTTTTCCATGGAGAACACAATTGCTAACAACTCTTTCCTTGTCACCTTTTAATTGACTTTGGCGTCATTCATCATTTTGTTTGCATAATACACCGAATGAAATATCTTGTTTACTCTTTTCCCCAAAACCGCTCCTACCTCAACGTCACTAGCATCGCACATGATCTCAAAGGGTGAGCTACAATTGGGTGCGGTAATGATGGGAGTGGTTGTTAATTTATACTTGAGAAGCTCAAAAGCTTTCATGCACTCTTCATTAAACACAAACTTTACATCCTTTTCTAGCAGCTTGCACAAGGAGTTCACCACTTTTGAAAACTCTTTGATGAACCTTCGGTAGAACCCCGCATGCCCAAGAAAGATCCTAACTCTCTTGACGGATGTAGGAGGAGGTAGCTTTGAAATCACTTCAATCTTCGCCTTGTCCACTTCAATTCCGTTGTTTGAGATCTTATGGCCGAGGAAAATGCCTTCCTCGACCATAAAGTTGCATTATTCCAAATTAAGCACTAGATTTGTCTCTTTACATTGGGCCAACACTTTGTCAAGATTGTCCAAGCATTCTTCAAATGAGTCCCCCACAACACTAAAATCATCCATGAAGACTTAGAGGATGTCACGACCCCAAAATACCCAGTCGTTATGGCGCTTATCGTGAAATCAGGCAAGCCACACACTTCGTTTAATTTAAAGTTTCTGTCAGAAAGATCATTGTATTTGCAGCAAAAGCCTCATTTCTAAAACATTTAAAAATTGAAAATCATGAAGACACAAATAATATAAACCCCAGCATTGGTGTCGCCTAGTCATGAGCTATTACTACTACAAATGTCGAAATACAAAAGTGAACAACACTATCTGAAATGATAAAGTACGACAAGAAGGTAAAGAAGGAGAAAACGAGGCTGCGATCGCCAGCTGCTACCTCGAAGACTCCAATTGAAACTCTATCAGCAAATCAGCAACCGCTACCGGGTCCCGATGTACCTAAATCTGCACACAAGGTGCAAGGGGTAACGTGAGTACACCAACTCAGAAGTAGCGAACCCAAACTATATAATGAGAGGTAGTGACGAACTAAACCTCAGTATATATAACATGAAACAGTGTGCAGAGATTTAGGCATGTTCACATTTATCTAACAGATAAAAATAACAGGATAAGTTCAGGTTCGAACAGTAAACCATGTATAACTCAGTATACTCTACATGCCAATATATCAACTGTATGGAAATGCACATAGTACACCCACTCTCACACGCAAGTCCACTCAGTATTGTATATGGCTCTCATGGCCCAGGGAAGATCCATCCTGGAATATATACGCACGCGTGACAGTAATCACTCAGTACCGAGGAAGGCCAATCCAGCCCCACGGAGAAGATCCATCTCCGGAATACAAAGACTCGGACAAGATCCATGTCCAGGAAAGATCCATCCCTCAATATCATCACTGCGCTCATTGGGGATGTGTTACAGACTTCAGAGGGGATCCTACAGCCCAAGCGCTATATTAATCCAGATCAAGGCATGATCAATATAACATGCTGCGGAGTGCAACCCGATCCCATATCTGTCTCTCTATGTCAGACTCTCGGCCTCACTCAGTCATCACTCTCTAGCCTCGCTCACATGGGCTCACAAATGAATGAACTAGCCCGAGTCAATGATAAAATGTTCAAAATCAACAATTACCGAGACTGAGACATGATATGATATGCTATGACAGGACTTAGTATATAACATCAATGACACACATGAGATGACAGCAATAAATGACCACTCGGGTATCAAAAGTATCAGTGTGAAGCCTTAACATAGTACTTAGCATGAGTTCTAACATGTTCACATTAACTACATTGATAGAAGCACGCATATCAATCCATAAAGACTACTAAACGGTGCCATGGGATAAACCAGGTCACAAATTACATGGTGCACGCCCGCACACCTGTCACTTGGCATGTGCGTCACCTTAATTATAATCATATGGCTTATGGTTCGGGGTTTTGAACCCTCAGAACCAAGTTTGGAAGCGTTACTTACCTCAAACCGGGCAATCCTAGTCCGAAATGCTTTTGCCTCTAGGCTCGGCCTCCAATCGCCCCGAATCTTACCAAAATCAGTACCATAACATCAATATATGAGGAAAGAATAAAACCCACGCGAAAATAATCAATTTACATCAAAATTCCCGAAATTGGCAAAACCCAACCCCCGAGCCCACATTTCGAAATCTGATAAAAATCGCAAAACTGGAATCCTTACACTCTCACGAGTTCATACATACCAAATACATCAAAATTTGGCAACAAATGACCCCTCAAACCCTCAAATCAAAGTCTAAAACTTCAAGCCCTAATCCCCCAATTTAGCCCTTAATCCTCATAAATTTCATGTCTAATCAGGTAGAAATCATCATATAATCGAGTATTGAGTTCAAAATTATTACCTCAAGGTGTTATCCCATGAATCCCTCTTCAATTCCTCTCAAAAAGCTCCAAACCCAAACAAAAATGGTGGAAAAATGGCCAAAATTCGTGAAGGCCTCTATTTATAGGTTCTGCCTAGCGATCGCCACATCTGCGGCCTTTTCTTCGCACCTGCGGTCCCAGGTGCGCACCTGATTCTCATTAACTCTTCCTTTTTCGCACCTACAAACAATCGCATATGCGGGCTCGCAGGTGCGGTAACTTTTCCGCATCTACGATGAACCTCAACTAGCCCAGTTTTCGCAGCTGCGACGACTTATCGCACCTGTGGTGACCGCACCTGGGGCTACCCATCTGGACCTGCGGAATCACAGAACAACCTGACACCGACAACTTTTCCAACTTCCAAAACTCCCCGATAGCCATCCGAAATCATCTCGAGCCCCTCGGGGTCCCAACAAAAAATACAAATACCTCATATAACATCATCACCCGAACATAGTCAAACCCTCGGAACACACAAAATAAACTCAAAACACCAAATCGATCCGTAATTCAAGTCTAAGGATTTCTAAACTTCCGAAATTCGCCAACGATGCCGAAACAAACGAAACCACGCACGAATGACCTGAATATTTGCACACATATTCCAAATGACTCTATTGACCTATTCCAGCTTTCGGAATTCCATTCCGACCTCGATAGCTAATTTTTCACTACCAGCCGGAAATCGCCAAAAATTCGATTTCAGCAATTCAAGCATAATTCTATTCCGGACCTCTGGACTACATTCCGAACACACCCTTAAGTCCCAAATCATCTAACGAAGCTATCCGAGCCATCAAATCCACATTCCGAGGTCGTTTACCAAATAGTCAACTTCCAGTTGACTTTTCCAACTATAAAACCAACTTAAGAGACTAAGTGTCTCATTTCTCACTACGACCATTCCGAACCTAAACCAACCAACCCAACACAACATAATTGAGCTAGACAACACATGATAAAGCAGAAATAGGGAAAACGGGGCTAATCTTATGGAACAACCGGCCAGGTCGTTACATTCTCCCCCTCGTAAACAAACGTTCGTCCTCAACGGGTCTAGAAACATACCTGGAGTGTCAAATAAGTGAGAATACTTGCTCTACATCTCTCGCTCGCTCTCCCAGGTGGCTTCCTCCACTAGCTGCCCTCTCTATTTCACCTTCACTGAAGCTATATCCTTAGAGCTCAACCTTCTAACCTGACGACCCAAAATGGCCACTGGCTCTACCTCATAAGACATATCACCCTCTAGCTGAACCGAGCCGAAGGCCAAAACATGAGACGGGTCACCAACATACTTCCGGAGCATGGAAACATGAAATACCGGATGCACACTCGACAAGTTAGGTTGCAAAGCAAGTCTATAAGCCACTTCTCCAACCCTCTGAAGTACTTCAAAAGGCCCAATGAATCGGGGACTCAAGTTGCCCCTTTTCCCGAAATGCATAACACCCTTCATGGGTGACACCTTCAGCAGCACCTTCTCCCCAACCATCAAAGATACATCCCGGACCTTCCGGTCCGCATAACTCTTCTGCCTAGACTGCACCGTGCGGAGCTGCTCCTAAATCAACTTCACCTTATCTAACGCATCTTGTACCAAATCTGTGCCCAATAGCCTAACCTCACCCGGCTCAAACCAACCAAATGGAGATCTACACCTCCTTCGATATAAAGCCTCGTACAGAGCCATCTGAATGCTCGACTGATAACTATTATTATATGCAAACTCCGCGAGGGGCAGAAACTGGTCCCATTAACCCTCGAAATCAATGACACAAGCATGCAACATATCCTCCAATATCTTAATAGTGCGCTCGGACTGCCCGTCTGTCTGAGGATGAAATGATATGCTCAACTCAACCTGAGTACCCAACTCTCTCTGCACGGCCCTCCAAAACTGCGATGTGAACTGAGTGCCTCTATCAGAAATGATAGAATCTGGAACACCATGCAACCGGACAATCTCCCGAATATAAATCTGAGTTAATCACTCCGAAGAATAAGTAGTACCAACAGGAATGAAGTGCGCAGACTTGGTCAGCCGATCCACAATAACCCATATAGCATCAAACCTCCTCGTAGTCCGTGGGAGTCCCACTACAAAGTCCATGGTGATCCGCTCCTACTTCTACTCCGGAATATCACACCTCTGATGCAATCCACCTGGTCTCTGGTGCTCATACTTGACCTGCTGACAGTTGAGACACCGAGTTACAAACCCAACAATATCCTTCTTCATTCGCCTCCACCAATAGTGTTGTCTTAGATCCTGATACATCTTCGCGACACCCGGATGGATGGAATACCGCGAGCTGTGGGCCTCCTAAAAAATAAACTCCCGAATCCCATCGACATTAGGCACACATATTCGACCCTGCATCCTCATAACACCATCATCACCAATAACTACATCACTGCATCAACTTGCCCGACCCTATCCTGAAGAACGATCAAGTCTGGGTCATCATACTGGCGCTCTGTGATACAGTCATAAAGAGAAGACCTGAAGGCTACACAAGCCAATACCCGGCAGGGCTCTGCTAGATCAAATCTCACCAACTGGCCCGCTAAGGCCTGAACATCAAGTGCAAATGGTCTCTCCACTGCTGGAAGATATGCTAGACGCCCCAAACTCTCTACTCTGTGAATCAAGGCATCAGCCACTACATTGGCCCTCCCAGGATGGTATAGATTAGTGATATCATAGTCCTTGAGAAGCTCCAACCATATCCTCTGACGCAAATTCAGATCCTTATACTTAAACAGATGTTGCAGACTACGGTGGTCACTAAAAACCTCACAATACACCCCATACAAATAATGGCGCCAAATCTTCAAGGCGTGAATAATGGCTTCTAGCTCGAGATCATGCACTAGATAATTCTTCTCATGAGTCTTCAACTGGCGCGAGGCGTAGGCAATCACCCTACCCTCCTACATCAATACACAACCAATGCCTACCCTCGAGGCATCACAATACACATTATAAGAACCTGAAGCTGATGGAAATACTAACACTGGAGTTGAGGTCGAGCAGCCTTAAGATTCTAAAAGCTCTCCTCACACTCGTTCGACCATCTGAACGGAGCACCCTTTTGGGTCAATTTGGTCAAGGGCGAAGCAATAGAAGAAAACCCTTCTATAAAGCGACGGTAATACCCCGCCAAACCAAGGAAGCTCCTAATCTCTGAAGCTGAGGACGGTATGGGCCAACTCTGCACCGCCTCTATCTTCTTCGGATCAACCAGAATACCCTCACTGGACACCACGTGCCCCAAGAAAGCTACTGAGACAAGCCCAAACTCACACTTGGAGAACTTTGCATAAGACTTCTCCTCCCTCAATCTTTGCAAAACAACTCTCAAATGCTTGGCATGCTCCTCATGGCTACTAGAATATACCAGGATGTCATCAATGAACACTATAACAAAGGAATCCAAATACGACTGGAACACGTTGTTCATCAAATGCATGAATGCTGTTGGGGCATTGGTCAGCCCATAAGACATCACCATAAACTCATAATGACCATAAGCCGTCTTGGGAATATCTGAATCCCGGATCTTCAGCTGATGATACCCGGATCTCAAATCAATCATACAGAACACCCTTGCTCCTTGAAGCTGGTCAAACAAATCATCAATGCGAGGCAAATGATACTTATTCTTGACTGTAATCTTGTTAACTGACTGTAGTCAATACACAATCTCATGGAACCATCGTTCTTCTTCACAAATAACACCGGTGCACCCCAAGGTGACACACTAGGCTGAATGAACCCCTTATCTAGGAGTTCCTGAAGGTGCTATCTCAATTCCTTCAACTCCGTCGGTGCCATACGATACGGTGGAATAGAAATAGTCTGAGTGCCCGGCACCAAATCAATATCGAAATCAATATCCCTCTCAGGAGGCATGCCTTGTAGGTTTGCGGAAAACACGTCCGAAAAATCACGCACCACAGGAACAAAATCAATAGTGGGAGTCTCAGCACTGACATTCCTCCCAAATGCCAAATAAGACAAGCACCCTTTCTCCACCATACGCTGAGCCTTCAGGTATGAAATTACCCTACTAGGAACATACTCAATAGAACCTCTCCACTCAACCCTCGCTAAGGTCACGGTCTTAGTGTGATAATCTAGAACAGCAAGACACGGAGATAGCCAATCCATGCTCAATATCACATCAAAGTCAACGATGCTAAGCAATAATAGATCCACTCGGGTCTCCAAACCCCCAATAGATATCACACATAACTGATACACACGGTCCACAACAATTGTATCGCCCACCGGGGTCGACACATGAACAGATTTAACTAAGGACTCATGGGGCATATCCAGAAAATGGGCAAAAATGATGAAACATAGGAATACTTCGAACCAGGATCAAATAAGACTGAAGCATATCGGTGACAAACTGAAACAATACATGTAATCACTGCATCTGAGGCCATAGCATCCGACCTAGCTGGAAGTGCATAAAATCGAGCCTGGCCACCATCTGATCGACCTCCCCCTCTAGGGAGGAAGCTGTCTGACCCCCACCCGTCGCTGGCTGGACGGTTGATGAAGTAACTGGTGCAAAAGTGACGATTGACTTCTCTACTGGGATGAACCTCCCGAAAGACGGGGAAAAAACCTCTTGATATGACCTGGATCACCACACTCAAAACAACCTCTCTCAGGAAATGACGGTGGGGACTGAAGGGAACCCCTAGCACTTGGATAACCACTAGAAGAACCATGCACGGAGGAACCCTAAACTAACGGTGCTCGAGATGAACTCTGGGCTGGAAGAGCACTGAATGAAGAGCGGCCCGGATGAGAGATGTGGGGACCATGACCTGATGATACACCACTATAAGCTAGACGAGCTGGCTGAGGAGGCCTAAATGCGCGACCTCTACTATGCTGAAACTGACCTCTGGAGGGAGCACTGCTAAAACTACCACATCCCCGAGGCCTCTTGTCCTCCCTCTCATCTCGCTACGAATTGACTTAATATCCTGAGCAATATCAATAACATGCTCAAAAAAGCACCTGATACCCTCTATATGGTCATAAGAATACGGAGCTGATAAGTGAGGCCATCCACGAACCTCCTGATCCTCTCTCTCTCTCAGTAAGGATCAACTCTGTAGCATGACAGGCTAGCTTTGAAAATCTCATCTCATACTGCATCACTGTCAGCTCATCCTGACGTAATTTCTCAAACTGTCTATGCATCTCCTCTTTGCGAGACTGTGGAACATACTTCTCTAAAAAGAGAGTGGAAAACTGCTGCCAAGTAAGGGGCGCTGCACCAATGGGCCTACGCCTCTCATAGGACTCCCACCAAGTAAATGCACCACCTGAGAACTGGAAAGTAGTAAACGAGACCCCACTGGTCTCCAATATCCCCATTGTGTGAAGAATCCTCCGACACTTGTCTATGAAGCCCTGGGCATCCTTGCCCTCAGCACCACTGAAAGTCGGAGGCTGGAGTCTACCAAATCTTTCTAACCTGCGCTGCTCATCGTCAGCCATAACTGGGATCACAAAATCCTGAGCTGGTGCAACCGGCTGGGCTGGAGCTGCCGCCGGTGTCTGATGTCCCTGAATGACCTGCTCAGGTGTATGGGAAGCAGGAGTCTGAGTGCCTCCCCCGGCCTGAGAAGTAGTGACTGTAGTAGAAACAACGACTGTCTGTGCAAGACTGGTGCACACGGTTAGAATCTGGGCCAAGGTCTCTTGAAGACTCGGAATCACAATAGGAACTGCAGGTGCCTGAGCCGGTCCCACTGGTACATCACCGGCTAGGACCTGATTTGGAATAATAGGAGGGTCCATCGGCACTGCCCCGGCTGCTGCACGGGATGAACCCCTCCTTCTACCACGGCCTCGACCGCGACCTCGGCCTCTCACGGTCCCAACTAGTGTCTGGTCACCTTGATCGGTAACGCATGTCCTCACCATCTGTGAGAGAATGAAACATCAAATGTTTAGTTTCTAGAGTCAACAGATTCGCACGACAGAATTCAAGAATGTGAGATTTTTCCTAAGGGTTCTGTAGCCTCTCGAAGATAAGTACAGACGTCTTCGTACAGATCCGCAAGATTGTACTAAACTTGCTCCTGACTGGTGAGACCTACATAACATAGAGCTATGATACCAACTTGTCACAAACCCCAAAATTCCCAGTCGTGATGGCGCCTATCGTGAAATCAGGCAAGCCACACACTTCGTTTAATTTAAAGTTTCTTTTTAGAAAGATCATTGTATTTGCAGCAAAAGCCTCATTTATAAAACATTTAAAAATTGAAAATCATTAAGACATAAATAAAATAAACCCCATCACTGGTGTCACCGAGTCATGAGCTATTACTACTACAAATGTCGAAATACAAATGTGGACAATACTATCCAAAATAATAAAGTACGGCAGGAAGGAAAAGAAGGAGAAAACGAGGTTGCGATCTCCAACTGCTACCTTGAAGACTCCAAATGAAACTCTATTAGCAAATCAGCAACAGCTACCGGTTCCCGATGTACCAGAATTTACACACAAGGTGCAAGGGGTAACGTGAGTACACCAACTCAGAAGTAACGAACCCAAACTATGGGCTGAGAGGTAGTGACGAACTAAACCTCAGTAGATATAATATAAAACAGTATGCAGAGATTTAGGCATTATCACAGTTAACTAACAGATAAAAATAATAGAATAAGTTCAGGTTCGAACAGTAAACCATGTATAACTCAGTATACTCTATATGCCAATATATCAACTGTATGGAAATGCACATAGTACTCCCACTCTCACACGCAAGTCCACTCAGTACTGTATATGGCTCTCATGGCCCAGGGAAGATCCATCTCGAAATATATACGCACGTGTGACAGTAGTCACTCAGTACTGAGGAAGTCCAATCCAGCCCTACGGAGAAGATCCATCTCTGGAATACAAACACTCGGACAAGATCCATGTCCAGGGAAGATCAATCCCTCAGTATCATCACTGCGCTCACTGGGGGTATGTTATAGACTTCGGAGGGGCTCCTATAGCCCAAACGATATATTAAGCCAGATCGAGGCATGATCAATATAACATGCTGCGGCGTGCAACCCGATCCCATATTTGTCTCTCAATATTAGACTATCGGCCTCACTCAGTCATCACTCTCCAGGCTCGCTCACATGGGCTCACAAATGCATGAACTAGCCCGAGTCAATGATAAAATGTGCAAAATCAATAATTACCGAGACTGAGATATGATATGATATGCTATGATAGGACTGAGTATATAACATCAATGAAACACATGAGATGACATCAATAAATGACCACTCGGGTCTCAACAATATCAGCGTGAAACCTTAACATAGTACTTAGCATGATTTCTAACATGTTCACATTAAGTACATTGATAGAAGCACGAATATCAATCCATAAAGACTACTAACCGGTGCCATGTGATAAACCAGGTCACAAATCACACGGTGCACGCCCGCACGACCGTCACTTAGCATATGCGTCACCTTAATTATAATCATATAACATATACTTTGGGGTTTCGAACCCTCAGAACCAAGTTTGGAAGCGTTACTTACCTCAAAATGGGCAAAAATCCTAGTACGAAATTCTTTTGCCTCTAGGCTCGGCCTCCAATCGCCCCGAATCTAACAAAAATCAGTACCATAACATCAATATATGAGGAAACAATAAAACCCATGCGAAAATAATCAATTTACATCAAAATTCCCAAAATTGGCCAAAACTTGACCCCTAGACCCATATCTCAGAATCCGATAAAATCGCAAAACTTGAATCCCTACACTCTCACGAGTTCATACATACCAAATACATCAAAATCCGAAAA
>ML275004.1:0-73842 GCA_005239495.1 Nicotiana undulata | reverse complement strand
TATTAAGCAATGCTTACAGTATTTTGTTGGGAATTTGTTAAAAGTGACGAACCATCGTTTCGTTCAGTATTAAATGATTTTAAATTACTATTGCAAGTTATACGTTGGCTGGCCTAGCGGGTTCAAACGTTAGGCGCAGTCACGGCCCAAAGGGTGGGAATTTGGGTCGTGACAGCCGCGGTCGTGCCGCGGGCGCGGTACCAAAAGTTCTGCGAGGTACTTTGGCCGTGGTCGCGGCGAAAAATTCCGAGGCTCTTTTCTTTGTTTTGCAACTTATTTAGTATTTTCACCTCGTTCTGTACCTTACCATATTCGTGCTATGCCCAGGCTTTTGGTTCAACACACTCCCAAACTCTCCTGCATACACCACAACATGTTAGAAATTACAACTATCATAGGTTGCCTTCCAAGAAGCGCTTGATTTAATATCGCAACACGATGGGTACAAAAATCAATGGGTTGCCTCCCATAAAGCGCCTGATTTAATGTTGCGGCACGACGCAGAATGAGCGCATTTAAGAATCGCTCAACCTCTGTGGTTCATCGAGCCGCACCATAGGCAACTCTTTCGTTTCATCCATTCCCACATACATTTTGAGTCTTTGGCCATTAACCTTGAAGGTGTTGGTGCCATTTTCACTTGTAATCTCCACAGCCCCAACCGGGAACACTTCTTTAACATAGTACGGCGCAGACCATCGGGACTTAAGCTTACCAGGAAACAGTCTCAACCTTGAATTATACAATAATACCTTGTCTCCCGGTTTGAAATGTCTATCCACAATGTGCTTGTCATGTAGCCTTTTCATTCTTTCCTTGTATAGCCTCGTACTTTCAAAAGCGTGATATCTGAATTCCTCCAGCTCATGCAGCTCTGTCAGTCTATTTTCCCCAACAGCATCGGGGTCCATGTTCAATTGCTTTAAGGCCCACCAAGCTCGATGTTCAAGCTCCACAGGCAGATGGCATGACTTCCGAAATACCAACTTGTATGGGGACATACCGATTGGTGTTTTGAATGCGGTTCTGTAGGCCCAGAGTGCATCGTCAAGCTTTTTCGCCCAATCAGCTCTTGTGGCGTTTACAGTTTTCGTGAGCACACTCTTGATGTCTCAGTTAGAGACCTCTACCTGCCCGCTTGTTTGGGGGTGATACGGGGTGGCCACCCTGTGGCGCACATTATATTTAGCCAGCAACTTCTCAAAGACCCGGTTGCAGAAATGTGTGCCCCCATCATTGATAATAGCTCTCGGAATTTCAAACCGGGTGAAAATATTCTTCTTTAAAAACCCCACCACCAGTCTCGAATCATTGGTGGGGAATGTTGCAGCTTCCACCCATTTGGACATGTAATCCACAACAACAAGTATAAACTAATTACCGTAAGAGCTGACAGAGGGACCCATGAAATCGATCCCCCAAACATCGAACCCCTCAACTTCCTGCATTGGCTTCATAGGCATCTCATGCTACGGTATATGTTTCCCGTTCTTTGGCATTCATTGCATCCTTTTACCCACTGGTGGGCGTCCTTGAAAATTATTGGCCAGCAGAAATCGGCCTCGAACACCTTTGCTGATATCCGGACTCCTCCAAAGTTTCCCCCATAAGATGACGCGTGACAAGCCTGCAAAACCGAAAATTGTTCTATCTCGGAGACGCATCTCCAGATCATGTTATCAATACAAATTCTGAACAAATACAGTTCGTCCAAATAATAATTTCTGCAGTCACGATAAAATCGTTTCTTTTGCACAGAGGAGAGCTCATAAGGGTCGATGCCACATGCAAGGTAATTAGCAATATTTGCGTACCATGGCACCTCTTCCACACTTGTGGCCAGCAACTGCTCATCTGGAAAGGTTTCCAGAATATCCTCGGACTCAGGTTCCTTTTCAGCACCTTCAAGTCATGATAAATGATCAGCGACTTGGTTCTCCGTTCCCTTACGGTCACGAATCTCCAAGTCAAACTCTTGTAAGAGTAGCACCCAAAGAATTAGGCGCGGCTTAGACTCTCTTTTCTCAACTAAGTACCGAATGGCTGCGTGATCAGTGTACACAATCACCTTTGACCCGATCTGGTAAGACCTGAACTTATCGAAGGCAAACACTACAGCCAACATCTCTTTTTTTGTTACCGTGTAATTCAGCTGAGCTCCACTCAATGTCCTACTTGCATAGTAAATTGGGTGCATTACTTTGTCTCTGCGCTGCCCCAACACGGCACACACAGTGTAGTCACTAGCATCACACATGAGTTCGAACGATTGCTCCCAGTCGGGGGCAACTATAATCGGTGTTGTGACTAACCGCTTCTTTAGCTCCTCAAAATCCACCCTGCAATCATCAGAAAACACAAATAGGTTATCTTTTTCTAGCAACTTACAGAGAGGGTTGGCAATTTTGGAGAAATCCTTGATGAATCGCCGGTATAATCTGGCGTGCCCCAGGAAGCTACGAATAGCTTTTACTGTCGTGGGTGGTGGAAGTTTTTCAATCACTTCGACCTTGGCTCTGTCCACCTGAATACCTTTACTCGAAACTAAATGCCCCAAGACCATTCCTTCGTGGCACTTCTCCCAATTCAGCACCAGGTTCGTCTCTATACATCTTTTCAGCACACGGTTTAAATTTGCTAGGCATTCATCAAACGAATTTCCCACTACTGAGAAATCGTCCATGAAGACCTCCATGATATCCTCCACCATGTCTGTGAAAAGGGCCATCATGCACCGTTGGAATGTTGCAGGTGCATTGCAGAGGCCAAAGGGCATCCTTCTGAAAGCAAACACCCCATAAGGGCATGTGAAGGAGGTCTTTTCCCTATCCTCCGGGGCAATAGAAATTTGGTTATACCCCGAATACCCGTCAAGGAAACAAAAGTGAGACCTCCCTGCTAGCCGGTCGAGCATCTGATCAATGAAAGGAAGTGGGAAATGGTCTTTGGGGGTGGCAAGGTTCAACTTTCGGTAATCCATGCATATTCTCCAACCCGTGACGGTTCTGGTGGATATAAGCTCATTTTATCATTCTTTACCACCGTCATACCACCCTTCTTTGGTACACACTGTACTGGGCTAACCCAACTGCTGTCAGAGATGGGGAAAATGATTCCCGCATCTAACCACTTTATCATTTCCTTCTTCACCACTTCCTTCATATTCGGGTTCAAGCGCCTTTGGTGTTCCCTGGAAGGTCTGTGTCCCTCTTCCAGGAGAATCTTATGCATGCAATAGGCTGGACTGATCCCTTTGATATCTGCCATGGTCCACCCAATGGCAGTCTTGCATTCTGATAGTACCTGTAACAGCTGTATTTCCTACACATCTAACAAACCAGGTGAGATGATAACAGGTAATGTAGAGTTAGGTCCAAGAAACGCATACCTGAGATGGGCTGGTAAAGGTTTCAGCTCTAACTTGGGTGGTTCTTCAACAGAGGGTTTGGATGGCGGACACTCTCTCTTTTATAAGTGTAAAGGTTCAATTTCGAAAGTCCTCGGCCACATTCCTTTTCCTTCCAGAGCTAAGACCCACTCTGCTAATTCCTCACCATTCACATCATATAAGTTCATCAAACATGCAGCCAAACTGTCCCCAACAGTCAAGGACGCATCATCTGTGTCCAGTATCACGTCCACGGTGTCAACGAGAGAGCAGTTGGTGAACTCACTTGGTCACCTCATAGATTTCTGCACGTTGAACGTGATTTCCTCATCATTGAGCCTCATCTTAAGCTCACCAGTCTCACAATCGATAAGGGCTCTGCCTGTGGCCAAGAATGGCCTTCCCAATATTATGGGAATTTCTTCATCTACCCGACAGTCTAAGATCACAAAATCAGCGGGGAACACAAATTTCCCCACTTGCACTAACACATCGTCCAGAATACCCGACGGTCTCTTCACCGTCCTATCAGCAAGTTGCAATAGCATAGATATAGGCCTGGCTCTACCAATCCCCAGTCTTTTATAGATGGCCAGTGGCATCAGGTTGATGCTGGCCCCCAAGTCACATAGCTCTTTGGCGAAAGCAAAGTTGCCAATAGTACAAGGAATTGTGAAGCTCCCTGGGTCAGACTACTTTTCAGCAATAGGACGCGTCACCACCGCACTACAAGTCTGGGTAAGGGTGACAGTAGCTAAATCTTGGAAGTCAAATTTTCTGGACATCAAGTCCTTCAAAGCATCAATCAACGGGATATTTACCTGTATTTGTTTTAGCATGTCCAAGAATTTCTTGTACTGCTCATCCTTCTGGTATTTTGCCAGCCTTTGAGGAAATGGGGTTGGCGGTCTCTTCTTTCCTTTTATCTGTTATTTTTCTATTTCAACCGCCACCTCTACTACTGGCTCGGAGCTTTCCTCCAGTTACTTTTCAGTTTCACCTTGCTTGCTGGATTTTTCTTCCACTGGCTGCACTATGACCTTTGTCGAAGGAGTTGCGTCATCAATTTCAATAGGCACTTGCACTAGTGTATCTGTCTGTCTTCTCTCACGTACCATCTCCTGCTCCAAGTCCAGGTCTCTGCCATTGTGGAGGCTCACTGCCATTAGTTTCTTTGGGCCCTGGTCCCTTGGATTCACCTGAGTATCAGCAGGTAAAGTTCCATGAGGACGATGGTGCACTACATTTAAAATTTGCCCCAGCTGTACCTCAATGTTTTTAATGGCTGAGTCATGAGCATCTACTCTTTCACTGGTCTTGGCAGTTGACCCAATCACTTATTGCATCATAGCTTCTAACCTGGCAAACCCATCTTCTTATCTCCCCCCATGTTGCTGCGGAGGGGGATTATAAGCTTGTTGCTGAGCCTGGTTGTTATATCCCTGAGATTGTTGGTAAGGTGCCATGTTACCCTGAGGTCTCATGGCACCCATGTTACCATTATTGTGCTGCAGGTGGGGTGGTCTGTAAGGTTGAACCTACTGACCCCAATTCTGACCTCCCTGTCTTTGACCTCCATAATTAGACACATAGTTCATGTCTTCCGGATATGGAGCTTGATTGCATTCTGCATTCCAGTGATTACCCATAGGTTGACTTATGCAAGATGTGCATAATCCCTCATTGGTAGTGTCTACAATACGGACCTGCTGCTTCACGCCTGATTCCTCCACTTTCTTTGTGAGAATACTCATTTGAGTCATCAATGTAGCACGTTCTCAGCCATAGTGTTGGATGGGTCTAGTGGTACTGAGTGAACAATTGGGGTGATAGGTGCACCCCTAGTGGTCCACCTTGAATTTTGTGCCATAGTGTCAAGTAAGCTTTGACACTCTCTCCACGTCTTGTTGAGATACACTCCACCTGCTGATGCATCTACATTGGCTTTCACACTATCATCTAGGCCCATATAGAACCGTTGCCCCAACATCTGCTCAGGAATACCATGATGTGGGCAAATAACCAGCATCCCTTTAAATCTCTCCCATGTCTCTTGCAACGTTTCCATGGGATTTTGTCTGAAACTGATTTTCTCATCGATCTGATGTGATGTCTTGTTGGGTGGATAAAATTTTCCCAAAAATTGCTTGACCAATTCCTCCTATGTAGTAATAGAATTTATTGGGAGTGAATTCAGCCAAGTTTGAGCAACCCCCGTTACCGAGAACGGAAACAATAACAGTCGTCGAGCATCCGAGGTAACATGGTTGTCGATGGGTTTTGCATATGGACAGAAAGTTCTTCAAATGCTGCTGAGGGTCCTTGGCATATGACCCCGAAAATATCCCCTTATTCTTCAACAAATGCAGCATATTAATCTTGATCTGAAACGACTCTGCTTCAATCTGGGGGACCACAATCGCGGTTGCCAAGTTATCAGTTGTGGGTTGCGCCCAGTCATATAGTGGCGCCTCAGCTGCAATGGGTGCCTGAGGCGCAGCATTTCTTGCTGCATGGTTGACCATCCCATCACCAATAACCTCTCCATCAATATTAACTATGTTGTTCAGTTCTGCCATATCAAATTCTATTGGTTCAATGTTTGTCTATCGTTTGCTTCTCCGATTGGCTATGTTCACGACCCTGAAAACTCTTTCGGGGTCTGGTAAAGCTTCAACAACGTCACAAGTTCTCGAAGAGTTTCTAGGCATGCACATGTACCACCGATTCAACAAACATTAGAAATTCAATAATTGAGTGAAATCAACGAAACTTGACTATAATTAAGAAATTTTTTTTGTATTTTTCTTCAACTATCCTTGATAATACCGTTAGTCCCCGACAACGGCGCCAAAATTTGATCACGCTCAACTGTGTCTAATTAAAGACTACGCAGGCGTTTCAAATATAACCTGGGGTATTATGCCCAGAGTCGATCCCACAGGGAGTTAACGTATCAAGAAAAGCCGCTTCAAAGTACTAAATTCTTACTTAATCAACTTTTGCAAACTTTCTGGATAATAAGAGATGTTGTAATTAATATTATCGTTAACTAAAATGATAAACTAGGATTAAATAACAAGTAGATGTAAACAATTGGAATAAAAGTCTAAGGCAATGGTTTCCCCCGTTGGTTCTTTCCCTAGTTGTATGTTCCTATAGCTTTGATTTGGTTGTCTCTATCAATCATGAACTCTCTAGTTATCGTAAATCTTTCTCGAGCATTTATGATAATTTACTCGACGCACTCTCTCGAGCTACGCTAGCTATATTTGCGTTACGGTTCACTTCAGATTGCACCCTAGGTATATTTCTCTAACCCAACCTCTAAACCCTCGGTTATGACTTTCGTTTATACTCCGGGAGTGATGTTGTTCAACAACTGCCTAAATATGCACTCTTTCTCAAGCAGATACATAATAAATAGGAACAGCTAGTTGAGGGCCCTTCAACAAACTACAATCAAAACGTAGTTGAACAAATAGAGATTAATAACCAACTCAAAACTATATTAACATAACAACGAGTTCATCCGAAACGGGTTTCACCAAAACCTTAGATTAAAGTATTTAACTACTCATAACAATAACAGAAACTGCAAAAGAATTCATAGTCAATGGTAAAAAAACAAAAGAGGAAGATGTGGATTGATGCCCAATTTTTCTCCTTGCCTCTTGCCCTTGCTTTTGATATTTTCCACTTTCAAAACTGATTCCCCTCCTCTCTTGGGCGAATTCCTTAAGTTTATATAGGGTTTGGGGCTTAAAATCCCGTGTTTTGCCCTTTAGTCCCTGAAGTTTACGCGTCCTACCGCGGTCGCACCGCGGTTACGCCATAACCGCGGCCAAACAGGTTCTCTGAATCTGAGGTTGCTTCCTACCGCGATTGCACCGCGGCCGTGCCCGGACCACAGCAGGCCTGCTTCAGCTCTGCTTTTGCTTTTTATTTGGTGCACTTTGTGTGTATTATTTGATTGGCCTCTTTTTTCCCGTAATTGACTCCAAAAATGTTCCAACATCCTTTTCTTGTGATATATTACCTGCAATGCATGAAAAGCACTAATCAAAGCATTTTGTTATCAATATTTACATTAAAAATGATACAAAATGTTGTTCCTTAGGGTCCTAATTATAGTAAAATTCACCTATTATCAATGTGCACACTTGTTACCTTGTATGGAAGGCTGTGGGGGCATGACCGCGGGAAGATTGCATGAGTATGGCATGTGGTCACCTGATTGGTTGAAGAATTAGACCAAGTATAAAGGAGTGTAATATTGCTTGATTGAGAATTTATGCCTGGAAGGCGTTCGACTCAGTTGGTTGTGGATTTTAGAGTGTTTGTCTCGGCTATGATGGTTGTTCTTGTGTATTGTGAGAGGAATTAGGGTATTATGGACCCAGGAAGGGCTATCAGCCTAGTTCAGGACGAGCAAAATTGACTTGAAGTGAATGAATGGATTTAAACAAATTATAGGCTTCATGCGAGTCAGAGGTGTTCATTTTAGTATGGAGCTCCTCAAGGAAGGGTATTGGGATATCAGGTGTTGTCCCGTCTTCGTCAAATTCATATTATAATGTGATTGTGCCGTGTGATTTGTGAAACAACTTGATAATTTCTTGAGTATTGAGATCCCGCGTAGTGGTGTGGTTATGTGAGCAGAGTGGCTCTGAGATCCAGTTTATATATCACACCTCACTGGTGCTTGCGTTTTGTAGCATATGGCTCTGTCAGTCTCCCCATAATGGTGATCTGCACTTAGTGTGCTTGCGACAGATATTCAGTAGTTCGTAATAGTGAGCAAATCAGCTCCGTGTATATTTCTTTATGTAAACCTTATGATAGGATCGGGTGGCACGCCGCCACGGGTATGTTATTTTGATCAGGTTGCATGCCGCAACAGTGTGATGTTGAGCAAGGCTCCTGTAATTATTTTCTTGTGTTTTACTTCATAATTTTCTGAGGAAAGTTCATATTAGTTGCGTGAGTTAAGTAGTCCCTTCCGGAGTCATTTCATTATGTGTCGTGTTCGAATTGTGGCCTATTGGCGCATTGTGGCATCGTGTGAGGCTAATGGCCGTGTTTGGGGTGATTGGTTGTCTGAGCAGTTCATACTGGGTGAGACAAAATTTATAAATCTGGGATCGGTGTGATAAGACTATGCAAGTATATTACAGGACAATCACCATCATTGGTTGTAATGAGATGATGATCTTAGTCAGGAGGAAGGATTTCAATGTTTAGTTAACTCTGCAGTTGGTTAGGAATTTCTACACATTTCCTCCATTGTGGTGGTATCGTCAGCATTATAGAAGGATGTATGTGTGTATCTTATAAGGTGCTTTGAGAGCATCAAATTCGTAGAATTCTGGATATTAAGGTTCAGGGAGCGTCATTGTGGTCAGATGATGGATTATGCGGTGTATGGTGTTGATTCAGCAAGGATACGCAGTTGTTTTCTGGTGCCTCGTGTGGTAGTTGATGCGGTGTTCACATATTAGAAACAGGCATGGCAGAGAATTTCAAGTGTTGGAACTGGGGTAGCACGGGCAGGTGCACGAGGTGTTAAACAATGATTTCAGATAATTCTGGGGCAGTTCTTGGCACGTTCGAGGACGAACGTCTGTTTAAGTGGGGGAGAATGTAACTATAAAGACCCGTAAAATTTTCTTGTTTAAAATAATGCCGATTAAGTCCCCGAGATGTTTTTACTGTGGAAATTCCGAAAATTGACCTAATTTGAACAAAAAGTACCTCGGAGTTAAAGAATTAAATTTTCCAGAAATTGGGTGTTATGCGACGCACTATGCGATCGCATAACGTGTATGCGGACTGCATAGTGGTCGCATACACGGGCAAATCACTGCCCAACTGAAGGACAACTATGCGGTCCCATCTACCACCGCATTTAGGTTCTACGGACCGCATAGCTGTCGCATTATTGCCTTCGATTTTGGGGAGGGGTGTTATGCGACGCACTATGCGATCGCATAACGAGTATGCGGACCGCATAGTGGTCGCATACCTGGGAAGATTGTTTCCAAATTTTGTCCCACCTGGGGCCATTCTGCGGTCAGCTCTGCGGACCGCATGTCAGGAATGCGATCGCATTCCTGACCGCATATTTGACACGTGCTTTTAATTTTCCAAACTTTTATACCCGACCCCAGCCTCATTTAACCCCCACCCCCTTTCATTTTAACTGGATTCTAAACAAAATAGAGAGAAGGAAAAAGAGAGTTCTTGAGAGAAAAGTCCCCATCTTCCCCAAATTGATTCTTCAAACATCACTCAGGCCTGGAAATTATCAAGTAATCTTCATCTTTTTCACTCTAAGAGGTAAGTCCCCAACCCCATTTCCCTTTAATTATCAGATTTTAGTTAGAATGAAGCACACATAGGTTGGTTCTTGAGATTAAAAGATAAGACTTGCATACATGTGAAAGAGAAATCTTTCACTGAAAAGGGCTTTAGTTAAGCTAAGGGACCACATGGTGTTTATTAAAATGCTCAAATGAATTCAAGATTCCTAATCCTAAGGTAAATGTGTCGCATTGTGAACTAGATTGACGGTGCAAGACGGTTTGCTGGATTGTGATAAAAAATTAAAAAAGGGAAACTCGACTCCAGGTATGTATGGCTAACTTTAATCTTTGTAAATTCCCTTTGTGGTGTCCGAGCATACGGTACGTGTATTGGTGTGAATATGTGCAAATGGTTGTTCAAATTGTGTTGAAACGTGAAGTGTATTCCTTGTCTGTCTTTAGTTGATCACCACACTACCATGCTATGTGAATGATGCTAGTAGGTTAATGAATCCAAGAGTATGAATGTATATGCTAAAGACTGCGTAACAAGTAACGAAAAGGAGTTGTGGTGTGATGTAATTGAACTAAACGGCTATGGCAATATCGTATATGATTCGTTGTTTGGTAAGGTTTATTGTGGCACAATTTTGTTCTATACGTATTGTGGGTTATAAAGAAGCTATATTCCTATTGCTGAAATTTCCTGGGCTTGAATTGTGAACTGTCATTGTTGATATGAGATGTGATTATCTGCTGGGATCGGGTTGCGCGCCGCAACAGAAGGAATAAGGGTGATATGTGAGAAGTGATAAGGGTGAGATGTGATTGTCCGGTGGGATCGGGTTGCACGCCGCAACAGAAACATAAGAAATGATTGTGATTGTCAGGTGGGATCGGGTTGCGCGCCGCAACAGAAGAAATAAGGGTGGAATGTTGAGAAGGGATAAGGGTGGAATTGTGATTGTGATTGTGATGAAGTGAGAATTGTGGAACTTCCATTGTGTTTCTTTCAATATCTTTGTGCAGTGATTGTGTGACTCTCTGTATGTCTCTTGCCTGTGCATTGTTGAGTTTACTTAGAATAAAGTTTGGGCATACATACCAGTACAATTCAAATGTACTGACGTCCCTTTTGCCGGGGGCGCTACATTCTTGTGATGATTGTAGGTGGTTCTATAGTAGGTACTCCACCCCACCAACAGTAGTGCCTCCTCTACGTTCCATCAGTTGTTTTGGTGAGCCCCTTTCCTCTCGGGGCCCTGTGTGGTTCATGCCACCTCTTCTTCCGGATTTTCATTTTGGTATTTGTGTAAGTTATAGCCGGAGCCTTGTTACCGGAAAGTATTATATAACCCCTTTGTACTCTTAGAGGCTCCGTAGACAGGAAATGTGGGTTATGTACTTATGTATTTTGGGCAGTATAATTTGTAGACCACGTAAAGTGAACCTGTATGTTATGTATATTTTATAAGTATTGTACCGCATATGGGTAATGACAGAAATTAAATTCCAGGTTGTAAGAATGTGTCTAAATTATAATTGAATAATGTACATTGGAATCACGGGGTAATGCGTGGGATGGAAAAGGGAATCCAGGTCCGGTTGACTGGAGCTACCCGGTCGAGCGCCGATCGTGTCCCTCAGGTTTTAGGGAGTGACAAACTTGGTATCAGAGCCTAAGGTTTTTAAAAGAGTCCTAGGATGTCTCGGAGCCGTGTCTAGTAGAGCCCTTCTTATCGGTGTGTTGTCGACCACATCTATAATTAGGGGGCTACATGGACATTTAGGAAATTACCCTTTTATTGTTATTCTATATCGTGCGGTGAACCGGAAAGTGAAAGTATCCTTGCCTAATTCGTGCTTTGCTCCGAAATTTTCAGTAATGGCACCAAAGAAGAGAGCTCGACTCGGCCTTGAGGCCAATGCCACCCCAAGTGTGGCTGTGAATCATGTACCTGGTAGTGCGGGTGAGAGTGACTCCCCGACCATGAATCTGCCTGACCCTTCTATTATGGATCAAAGCATTCCTGTTCCTGCGGCGGCGGAGGGTGTTGCAATCCCTCCCGTTGATATTCATGATCCCTCTAGAGTTTCAGCTTCCGTTCCCAGTATGTCCGATGGGGACCTCAAAGGAGCTATTCATATGTTGACTCAGTTAGTGGCCGCTCAAGCCCAGAGATCTCATGCTACCCCTGCGTCCTCCAGCGGACAGGGAGGTTCCGCCTGCTTCAGAGTCAACCAGTTTCTGCGGTTGGCCCCTCCGGAGTTCTCAAGTACGGACCCAGAGGCCGATCCCCAGGATTTTCTTGATGAGATGTACAAGACCCTTCGGGTGATGAAGGCTACAGAGATAGAGGGGGTCGAGTTAGCTTCGTACAGGTTGAGGGAGTAGCATATTCCTGGTTCGAGATGTGGGAGGGTTCCCGTGGGGAGGGAAGTCGTCCGGCTAGATGGGACGAGTTCGTGGATGCATTCCTGGATCACTTTTTGCCTGCCAAGACGTTGGCAGCCCGTACTACTGAGTTTGAGGTCCTCAAGCAGGGCAGTATGAGTGTTTGGGAGTACCACATGGAGTTCGTAAGGTTGTCCAAGTATGATCCTCAGTTAGTGTTGACCATTGATGCTCGAGTTTGACGATTTGTTCAGGGTCTCAGTCCTTTGGTTGTGAATGAGGCTGCTACAGTAGCTTTACACTCGGATATGAATTATGGAAAGATCGTGGGGTTTTCCCAGGCCACGGAGGCTAGAAAGTTGAAGATACGGGCAGACAGGGAGAGTAGCAGCAGAGCCCGGTCAGTGGGTCACTCAGGGAGCGCAGTTGTAGGGGGGAGACCAGTTCAGGGGAAGGGGACATAAGGGCCATCCCAGTCTTATGCACAG
Source organism: Nicotiana undulata (assembly GCA_005239495.1). Lineage (NCBI taxonomy): Eukaryota > Viridiplantae > Streptophyta > Magnoliopsida > Solanales > Solanaceae > Nicotiana > Nicotiana undulata. The sequence continues at coordinate 61,266 of ML275004.1, read as the reverse complement.
TCCTCAGCCATTGCACTACCATCCGTCACCGTGATCAGCCGAATAGTCGTTAGAGACCAGGATTCGACAGCAGGAGACCCCATCATTCAGGTCGTCCCGGAGGAAGGTTCCAACAGCAGGGGAGGGCTCCGTGCCCTAAGTGCAGAGGGTTCCATACTGAGGATTGTTATTTGGATCGCCCAATATGCTACCGGTGTAGGGTGAGGGGTCATCTTCAGCGGGATTGTTGTGCGACCAGCCAGGGCATGGGTAGGGGATTTGCCCATTCATCCAGTTCTTCAGCCGCCACATCTTCAATGCGTCCTCCAGCTCCAGCAAGACGTGGTGTATTTAGGGGTGGAGCTCGTGGTAGAGGTGGACCCAGCCGATTCTATGCTTTGAGTGGTCGCCAGAACGCGGAGGCTTCTCCAGATGTTGTTACAGGTATTCTGAATGTTCAAGCACTTGATTGTTATGCTCTTATTGATCCGGGGTCCTCCTTGTCTTATGTTACCCCGTTTATTGCTTCAAGTTTTGGGATAGAACCCGAACAGCTTCATGAGCCGTTCTCTGTATCGACTCCGGTTGGTGATTCTATTACAGCAGCGCGAGTCTATAAGAATTGTGTTGTCACGGTATGTGGTCGCGTTACCACGGCCGATCTTATTGAGCTTGGGATGGTAGATTTTGATATTATTATGGGAATGGACTGGCTTTATTCGTTCTTTGCTAAACTCGACTGCCGAACGAGAGTCATGAGACTCGAGTTTCCTAATGAGTCGGTTATTGAGTGGAAGGGTAATGGTGTGGTGCCAAAGGGTAGGTTTATTTCCTACCTTAAGGCATCAAAGATGATTAAGAAGGGATGTATCTATTATTTGGTCTTGGTCGCGGATACCGCTTCAGAAGTGTCGGCCCCCGAGTACGTGCCAGTCGTGAATGAGTTTCTTGAAGTGTTTTCGGACGAGCTCCCAGGGATTCCACCAGGTAGGGAGATTGATTTCGGGATTGATGTATTGCCAGATACGCAGCCTATATCTATTCCACCATACAGAATGGCACCGGCAGAGTTGAGGGAGTTAAAAGAGTAGTTGAGGGATTTATTAGAAAAAGGGTTCATTCGGCCGAGTGTGTCGCCGTGGGGCGCTCCGGTTCTTTTCGTCAGAAAGAAGGATGGGTCGCTCTGGATGTGTATCGATTAGCGACAGCTCAACAAAGTCACTATCAAAAACAAGTATCCATTGCCTCAAATAGATGATTTCTTTGATCAATTGCAAGATGCGAGGTTCTTCTCCAAAATTGATTTACGGTCTGGGTATCATCAGTTAAAGATCAGAGAGCAGGATATTCCTAAGGCCACCTTCAGGACCCGTTATGGTCATTTTGAATTTTTGGTAATGTCCTTTGGGCTGACCAATGCCCCAGCAGCTTTCATGGATCTTATGAATCGGGTTTTCAAGCCATTTCTAGAATCTTTTGTGATTGTTTTATTGATGACATCCGTGTCTACTCGCGGAGTCGGGAAGATCATGCTAATCACCTTAGGGCAGTCCTGCAGACTCTTCATCATCACCAGTTGTATGCTAAATTTTCGAAATGTGAGTTTTGGCTAGAATCGGTCGCGTTTTTGGGTCATATTATTTACATAGAAGGGATTCAGGTTGATCCCCAGAAGATCGCGGCAATGAAATACTGGCCTAGACAAACGACCCCGACAGAGATTCGTAGTTTCTTGGGTTAGCTGGGTATTATCGGAGGTTTGTGGAGGGATTCTCTACCCTCGCCTCCCCATTACCTAAACTGACATAGAAAGCGGTGAAGTTCCAGTGGTCCGACGCTTGTGAGAAAAGTTTTCAGGAATTGAAGTCGAGATTGACTTCGGCACTGGTATTGACCTTGCCAGAAGGTATACAGGGATTCGTGGTTTATTGCGATGCTTTAAGGGTTGGTTTGGGGTGTGTGTTGATGCAGCATGGGAAGGTTATAGCGTATGCTTCAAGGTAACTCAAGAATCACGAGAAGAATTATCCGACGCATGATTTGGAGCTCGCGGCAGTGGTGTTTGCATTAAAAATATGGCGGCATTATCTTTATGGAGTCCACATGGACGTGTTCTCATACCACAAGAGTCTTCAGTATTTATTCAAGCAGAAGGAACTGATTCAAAGGCAGCGGAGGTGGCTAGAATTGCTTAAGGATTATGATATGAACATATTGTACCATCCAGGAAAGGCGAATGTGGTGGTCGACGCTCTCAGTCGGAAGTCCATGGGTAGTTTGACTCATTTGGAAGCGGATCAGAGGCCCTTGGCTCGGGAGGTTTATCAATTGGCCAGTTTGAGGGTTTGTCTTTCGACCTCAGACAATGGGAATGTCGTGGTGCATAATGGGGCAGAATCGTCACTTGTAGCGGAAGTCAAAGAAAAGCAGTTTATTGATCCAACATTGGCACAGTTGAAGGAGGCGGTTCTGAATAACAAGATTTCGGCATTTTCACTCGGCAACAATGATGGTGTATTGCGATGTCAGAGTAGGTTGTGTGTCCCCGATGTGGATGGTCTTCGGGAAAGGGTAATGTCGGAGGCACACAATACCGGGTATTCCGTGCATCCAGGTTCTACGAAAATGTATCATGATCTCCGGGAAATCTATTCATGGAGCGGTATGAAGAGGGATGTGGCGGACCTTGTATCCAAATGTTCAAATTGTCAACAGGTGAAGGCCGAGCATCAGAGGCCCGGTGGGTTAACCCAGCTTGTGGAAATACCAATGTGGAAGTGGGAAATGATTAATATGGATTTTGTAGCAGGGTTACCTCGCACTCAGCACAAGTTCGACTCGATTTGGGTGATAGTGGATCGACTCACGAAGTCAGCTCACTTTTTGCCAGTCAAGTCCACCGACACAGCGGAACAGTATGCTCAATTGTACATCAAGGAGATAGTTAGACTTCATGGCACTCCAGTTTTTATTATCTCAAGTCATTGTAAAGCATGATCCTTTTTCCTCATTGCCCTACTTAATTTCTTATTGTCTTAACTGTTATATGTTTACTCCGTTTCAATGATTATTTAGCTTGTTGAGTTGTTGTTGGGTATTTTTGTATATAATTGAAAGAGTGTTGGCTATTGAGCCAGTTCCTTTGTGATGTACACATAGCTCGATATTGGGTATTGGTTCTGTTTATGGAATAAATGCATATACTGTGAGATTACTGTTGGCTTCATGATTTCGAGGTATTCAGTAAAGTTGTGAGATAAACGCAGTTCTATCAGTTATATTTATTGAAAACGAAAGTATTGTGACATGCTTGGCCTGACTTATGAAATTCTTGTGAATTTATTTGATATGATATGTCTGGTGAGAGCGGGTTGCACGCCGCAATAAGGAGCAATAAGGGAGGACAGGTGGGATCAGGTTGCACGCCGCAACAGGAGTAATAAGGGAGATATGTTAGAAGGAGTGATAAGGGAGGACAGGTGGGAGCGGGTTGCACGCCGCAACAAGGAGGAATAAGGGAGGATATTTTATATTTACAATTATATTGATATTGTTATTGTTGTTTGATGAAAAGAGAAAGAAAAAGTGTGAAAAAGGCTGAGACAGCGATTTTATTATTCTTTAAATTCTGAAGTACTGTTTTATGTAATGTGAAAGAACGGAAGTGTGGAAAAGTTATTGAGAAATTGGTTATAGCTGAGTATTCTATTTCATTGCAGTTTTATTATTTTACTGTCTGGTTTCCTTTCTAGTTTTATTATTAAATGTTGTCACAAAAATATATATATATTGTTGAAGCCCGACCTAGCCTCGTCACTACTTCACCGAGGTTAGGCTCGGCACTTACTCATTACATGGGGTCGGTTGTACTGATGCTACACTTTGTGCTCTTTTTGCGCAGATCCAGGCGACTTCTAGCAGTAAGGATTCTAGTTGACCACCTGATCGTGTTTGGAGACACGAGGTACATCTGCCGGCGTTCTCAAATATCCGAGAGTCTTCTCTTACATTTTCATATATTGTTTTATACTTATTCAGAAAAGTCACTATTTTCTTTCAGACATTCTTTGTAGTTTTCTTAGTCGTTTGTGGATTTGTGACACCAGACCCTGGAGTAGTTATAGAGTTTATTTCTCAATTAAGTTCGTAACTCTTTTCATACAATGGTTTAATATTTATTCGGTTTTGAGATTTTGAGAAGTACGACTATTAAGAACGTGGGAGTTATGATAACTCACAAAATTTTGGGAATTGATGAAAGTTATGACAGTCCAAAATTTGTTTTTATTTAAGTTATTCATGCTTTAGTACTGAAATCGTGGTATATCGTTAAATGGATTATAACATTGGCTTGCCTAGCAAGTGTGGTGTTAGGCACCATCACGATCCCTAAAGGTTGGGAATTTGGGTCGTGACAACAATCTTTGGGTGGGTAGCCTTTGCGTGAATCCTCAAGGTATGTTGACTGTAACACCTGAGTGCGCTAGCCAAACTTACTTTATGCAACTAAAAAACTGGTAGCAGATTTTAAAAATCTTTTCTTGCTTATTTTGACAAAGACTGACTGAGAGTGAAGGGACACAATGATGCAACGGAACGGTATTAACAAGAAATGCCCCTGTCGGGAAGGACAAAGGGAAGAGTTTTTTTTTTTTTTTTTTGCGGTAACTAGCCTTAATGATCATGACATGCATTCTGGACTTAACGGCTTGATTTATCAAACTGGCCAATTCATCCATTTTACCATTCTTATGACCTTTGAAGTCGAGCTTGTTCATGTCAATCCTTTGTATCAACTCCGCGACTCACCTTCGACTAGTGGTGCCCCGAGGGGTTTTCACCACCAATCCTCTCTTGTTTATTTATCCCTACTCATTGTCGCCTTACAGTTCCCGTGAGGTTTTTCACTAGTAAGACACTCTCATTTGTTTTTTGTGTGAGCAACTGATAGTGTTGTCGTGTGACAAATGTTGCTTATTGCATGCTTATCTAGGCATTCTTGAAGGCATATCAGGAGGTCTTTATTTGGAAGGATTTTGGATACGGGTATGAAGAAAGGGTTGCAAGAAGGCTCAAAATAGACTCAATATGATGGGGTTGTAGACTTACAACTCTTGGAATCAACTCTTTCAAAAGTAAAATAAAATCTTTGCACCTGTTTCAAATACTAGGGATTTTTGAATTTTATTCTTTTTTTTACTCTTATTTGGTTGGACCGAACCGTGTAGGCTGCCTAGTATCCTTTTTTAAAGGAACCAGGTCAAACGTAGATCAAACATCTGACCTAACTAATTTTTTTAATCTTTATTTATGTTTTTTTCTCTTTTTTTCTTTTCAAAACAAGTTTCCCTAGCCTTTATTTTCTTGGGGCATGGACCTTTGACTGTTCTTTCTTTTTGTTTGTTTGTTGTTGTTTTTTTTTTACTTTTTTTCACTTGAACTTTCTAAGATTCGCCCCAATTTGTACTCTTGGGATATGGACTTTCTTTTCATTTTTTTTCTTTACTCTGATTGTAAACTTGATTTCAAAAGAGGGTGGTAAAAAGAAATAACACATGCTCAAAAGAGGTAACAAAAGGTATAAAGTATTTGGATAGCGGAAAAAGGGCCTTCCAGCCTCGAGAATGTCAATCATGATAGCCATTCGTGATCACGGCATTGATGAGCACGTTTGTCATCTTGGTGTGTCGTGGTCGAAAAAACACTTTCCATGTATTAATCTCAAACTTTCCACCAAACTTCAATTGGTTCTTCCTCAAACCTACTCTTCACAATGAATTGAAGGTGAACTTTACTCGAGGTTAATTCCAAGGTGTTTCAACTCTTTGTTCATCCTCAAAAGTGTCTTGTTCTCATTTATCCATTTCAAGCTTAAATCAATTTTCTAAGATCTGGCCAAAAATTCTGCATGCATGTCATATCACTAAAATTAGCGGGAAAAGAACTAAGCATGGAATGACCTAAAAGGACAAACTGTATTTTATTGAGTAAACGACAAGACAAACAACCTAAAATCCGAGTTACAACCCTAAAATAACCTGGATAATGAAAATAACAACAAAGTAGATAGACAAGACTCACTATAGAAGGGTTTGACTCAATAAAAAAATATGGATCACAACCCTGAAATAACCCAGATAATAGAAAAAATATCAAAACAAGCTACCAATATTCCTTCCTTGTTAGGAGGGAATGAATTTTCAATTGCTAAGCTTGACATTTAGCCACAAATTTGCTCATCAGAATCACCATGTCCTTTTTTTATTTCAGTCAGCAAGTTTCGGAGAGGATTCTCATACACCATTTCACCACGCATCATCCCCCAAAGTGTGCATCATTATGTGCAGGTAAAAGATTCTGCGTGATATTCTAGGTGTCACTGTCTTGGATCGCAATAAGTTTTTCCTGGATCATCTTTTCTATTTCTCTTCTCAAATCCCAACAACTTTCAACATTGTGCCCCTTGGCATTGGAATGATATTCACACCTTTTAGAAAGGTCAAAGCTTCTTGCACGTGGGTCTACATGATTTGGAGGGATAAGTGCAATCATGTCATAATGCTTTAATTTCTCAAACAAGCTTGCATAGGACTCTCCTATTGGTGTAAAATTTTCTTTCAACCTTTGTCCCCCTCTATAACCCTTGCTTGGATGTGGGTTATAGGGCACTTGAAAATTCTGTGGAGACTGGTGGAGATTTTGTGGTGCTGGTGCTCGTCTTCTGGGGTGTCTTGGTGGCTGGACAACATACTGGGGTAGAGAAACAAATGGGTTCTGAGGTGGATAGTAGTGCTAAGGGGAATCATCGGAAATTAGATGAGGCTGGTCATACTTTCGAGATGTTCTCCTATGACCTATTCTCGACCCTGATGTCATCATGATTTCTTCATGTCCCTAAAATTACCAGATTCAATTTGGACAACCTGAGTTGCGGCTTTGAGAGCAGCTTGACTAAATATTTTTCCTGTCTTAAGACCATTCTCAACCATTTCCTCCATTTTGATTGCTTCTGAGAAGGACTTGCCAACTGTGGACATCATGTTTTGAAAATAATCTGGCTCCTGAGCCTCAAGAAAGACAGTGAATAGCTCGTGGTCATCCATGGGTGGCTTAAGTCTAGCCGCTTGCTCTCTCCATTTAATGGAATATTCCTGAAACTTTCAGTTGGTTTCTTCTTCAGGTTTAAAAGGGAATTGCGGTCTAGGGCGATGTCGATGTTGTATTAGAACTGTTTAACAAAGCCCTGTTCCATGTCATCCCAGATATACCAGCGATATGTGTCTTGATCCATAAACCATTTGTAGGTTACTCCCGTAAGGCTTTCCCAAAATAAGCCATTAGCAATTCTTCATTTATTCATGCACCTCTAAGCTGATTGCAATACCTTTTTAGGTGGGCTATGGGGTCCCCATGTCCATCATACTTTTCAAATTTGGGATTCTTGATACCAAGTGGCAACCGAACATTGGGGAACATACATAGATCCTTGAAGGCAATACTCTTCTGACCTGCCAACCCCTGCATGTTTTTTAACTTTTGTTCTAAGCTTTTTAGTCTTTGGGTCATTTCTTCCTGTTCCATCTCTCGGGCATGCTTCTCAATATTTGCCGGAAGATCAAATAGGTACGAATGGTACTCAGGAGAATGGTATTGTTCTTGATGGGTAGCAAATTGTGACTCATGATTTTTCCTCTACACCAATGTTGGTTGTGGGATAGTGAAGACGGGCGCAACAGCAGTGGTTGTTTGATTGGTTGTCAATGGCACACTTTGAGAGCGAGCAACAGAAGTTCTAGTTGTAGTCGTACAGTTGGGATAAGAACTGAACCCGGGTGGATATGATTTATCAGACAATGAGACCGGAATGGCAGTAGTCGAGATGGGTGTGAACTCTGGGAAACCATGAGAAGAAAAGGGCGGTCATTGTCCATTGGCTCATGCTTGACACATTTCAGTCAGTTTTTATTTCAGTACTCTATTTTCCTCAACCACAATAGACTCTCGTTGAACAGCTTCGATGTCAGTTGTCATTTTTTCCTTGGATTTTGTGTTGTCAGCTTACCACAAACCGATGTCACGACCCAAATTCCCAATCTTAGGGATCGTGATGGCGCCTAACACCACACTTGCTAGGCAAGCCAATTTTAGAATTCGATTAGCTAATTTCCATTGATTATTTACTTAAGCATGAATAAATAAAATTAAAGTAAATTTAATTTAAATGTTTTTCGATGAAGTACTCCAAATATAAAATATTAACAATTAAATAGAACGAACCACGAACTGATTATATAAATAGCTCTAAGACTACCCTAGAGTCTGGTGTCACAATCCACGAACTACTAAAGACTACTACAAATATTGGCTGAAAGAATTAGTATAACTGTTCCAAATGCGATAAAACAGCATATATAAAATATGATAAGACTCGCGGGATATGCGAACGACGACAAATGTACCTCGTGTCTCCGAATGAATGGGAGGCTGATCTACAAATCTCTACTGCTGGCTAGTACCTGGATCTGCACAAAAGAGTGCAGAGTGTAGTATCAGTACAGCCGACCCTATGTACTGAGTAAGTGCCGAGCCTAACCTTGAAGAAGTAGTGACGAGGCTACGGCGGGGCTTTAGCATTAAACATGTGACAATAATATATAAAACAAGAAGGAAATCTAAACAAATAAATTTAAATACTGCAACAATAACAAAATAACTCAGCCGCCTTTTTCAGGTCTCAACTATAACCAATTCTCAAATAATTTCCAAGTTTCCAAACTTTAACTTTAAATAAAAATAGTGCCAAAAATATGAATAATAGTAAAATAAACATTTAAGCTTTTCAAATCTTTATTTTCCTTGAAAATCAATAAAAATATAAATGTCCTCCCTTATCGCTCCTTGTTGCGGCGTGCAACCCACTCCCACTTGTCCGCCCTTATTTCTCCTCCCTAAATATATCACCATTATTACTCATGTTACGGCGTGCAACCCGATCCCACATGTCCACCCTTATCACTCCTTGTTGCGGCGTGCAACCCACTCCCACTTGTCCGCCCTTATTTCTCCTCCCTAAATATATCACCATTATTACTCATGTTACGGCGTGCAACCCGATCCCACATGTCCACCCTTATCACTCCTTGTTGCGGCGTGCAACCTGCTCCCACCAGACATATCACGTCAATTCTTTTGTAAATTTCACAATGTAAGTCAAAGCCTTTGACAATATCTATGTCTCAATAATTGTAAACAGAACAAGTTTCACTTTAAATAAAAGTAAGTGCAGAATATGAAATAATGACAATAAAACAATGAGTGTTCCAGCCTTTATTTTATAAACAGTAAAACATGAATATTTTCCCTTATTGCTCCTTGTTGCGGCATGCAACCCGATCCCACCTGTCCACCCTTATTGCTCCTCCCTACATATATATCACCCTTATTACTCCTGTTGTGGCGTGCAACCCGATCCCACATGTCCACCCTTATCACTCCATGTTGCGGCGTGCAACCCGCTCCCACCAGACATATCACATTTCATCTCTTTATTTATAGTAAGGTTTCACAACTCAGGCCAAGCCTTTCACAATATTTTTATTTCCACAATTTCAAACAGAAAATCGTATAGCTCGTAAGCTTTGACCAATATCATTTCACAATAAAACCAACCAGAAATATATGTAACTACCGTAACGCTGTCAACTCAACTCAGTCTTTATGTACCATGATAAAAATCAAAAGAACAACCAACACTTGCCACAACAATTGGCAACAATCAATTGAAATCAAACAACCACGTAAATCTCAACAATCATTAAACAGTTAAACTGCATTCCTCATCACTTCCTCAATAATATCAAAAATGGAACCAACAGGAATATATATATATATATATATAATTCGTAAAAATAATATCAAACCGCTCAATCGTTTTGTACCACAAGGAATCCAGCTAACACAACCAATACTCTTTCCAAAATAACCACAACAATATCTAAAAATAACATAACAAGGCCAAGTAGTCATAGAAACAATAGTGAACATAGAACAATTAAGACAAAAATCAATTAAGTTGGGAATGGGAAAGGGATCATGCTTAACAGGCAAATCGGGTGGTGCATAGATACTCGTCACCTCACCTATACACCACACCCATGCATTTCACATAGCAAATAAGGGGGGATTCTTATTTCCTCAAGTCAAAGTTAGACCAGACACTTACCTCAATCTCGCAAGAAATTCACTACTCTAGCACTGCCTTTCCTTTAGAATTTGCTTCTAATCCGCTTGAATATAATCACTATTTATTCAATGTTATCAATCATAGCCTAAAGGAATCATTTTTATTGAAAAGCAATGGTTTTCCTAAGTTTTCCTATTCAATTTCAAAAATCAACCCCGGACACGCTTGGTCTAAACTCGAGGTTCGGACCAAAACCTGTTTACCCAATCTCACCCGAGCATGGATACACAATTGGTATTGGAATCCGACCTCAATTTGAGGTTCAATTCCCCAAAATTTGAAATTCCTAAGTTCTACCCAAAAACTAAATTTTTACCATGAAAACTCTAGATTTTTTATTGAAATCATTGTTAAAAGTTGTTAGGAATTGAAAGAAATTAGTTAGAGATCACTTACAAATGATTTGGAGAAGTTTGGGTCTTTGGAAAATCGCCTATGGAGGTTTAGGGTTTGAGAAAATTGAAAAATGGGTGAAAATCCCGTCTAAAATCTTACTTAACAGGTTGCAGAAGTCGCATTTGCGACCCAGGGTTCGCATTTGGGACCCTTGCAAAAGCAAAGAAATACTTCGCAATTGCGAACAAGAGGAAGCTGGGGAAAAGTTGCATTTGCGACAAAAAGTTCGCATTTGCGAACTGGGCAAACCAGAAAACCAGCATTGTTTTCCCGACAAGAAAATGAGCATAACTTCCTCATACGATGTCCAAATTCGATGATTATTTTTCCTATGGCTCCGTAATTACGATACGGATCTAATGTTTCAATAAAAGCTGAATTAGGATCTCATTTGCTTAATGTTGTATCATTTATGCATGAAGAAACAACGATGAAACATCAAAAACAAGCACAACATAGCCTAAACTTATCTGAAACTCACCCAAGCCCTCGAGGCTCCAAACCAAACATGCACGCAAGTCTAAAAATATCATATGGACTTGCTCGTGCGATCAAATCATCAAAATGACATAAAAACTACGAATTTAACCTCAAAACTCATGATTTTCTCAGAACACTCAAATTTTCCAACTTTTTAACCGGATGTCCGAATTACATCAAATCAACTCTGATTCTCATGAAACTTCACAGATAGGACTTACATAATATAACGAATTTGTTCCGGGCGCCGGAACGAAAATACGGGCCTGATATCCTATATTTCACATATTATTTCATTTCTTTATTCCTTGAATTATCCAACAGAACAATTTTCTTCAAAAATTGATTTCTACGGCTTGGGACCTCGGAATTCATTTTCGGGCATACGCCCAAGTCCCATATTTTACTGCGGACATCCCGGGATTGTCGGAACACAGATCCGGTTCTGTTTACTCAAAATGTTGACCAAAGTCAACTATAATTAAATTTTAACTCTAGAAATTACTATTTCTCATATTTTAACATAAAAGCTTTCCGGTTTCACGCTCGGACTGCGCACACAAATCGAGATATTTAAAATTGGTCTTTTTATGGCTAATAAGCCTAGAATTGGGTCTAAATTCTTAAAATGACCCTTTGGGTCATCACAACTGACCACCTCAAAATATCTTCACAATTCAAAACAAAAGACACGTTAGAATGGACTCGGTCGGTCCTTATTATTGTCAGTCTTTTTTTCACTTTCTCCTCTTTTTTTCAAAGTCATTCGATCGAACCCGATGTGGGTTGCCTACGTATCATGTGGGAACCTAAATCAGATCTTGCGTAGTTTGGGAAGATCAGAAATAAAGTAAATAAACTAACTCTTATTTTGGATTTCAGGTTTTTTTTTATTTTCGAAAGAAGACTTATAAAGAGGAAATAAAATATTTTTTGATTTAGTTTTTTTTTCTTGAATTCCAAAACAAAAACTTCTAAAGAAGAAAGAAAATATTTTTGGATTTTTGACTTTTATGTCAGAATTATGAAAGAAAGACTTCTAAATAAAATATTTTTTTTATCTTAAATTTTCTTTTCAATTTTCGAAAGAAGAATGAACATGTAACGACCCGACCGGTCGTTTTGAAATCCAGCGCGTCGTTCAGCAGTTGGGAGTCATGAATAGCTTCATTTCGGGTATTGTGGCTTGTGTGTATTGTCAGAGTTGAAATTCAGGAGGTTCGGAGTTAAATGGAAAGAAAAATTCTCATTTCAGAAGCCTTAAGTTGAAGAAATTGAGTAAGACTGGAATTATTAGTAAACACTGATGACCCAAAAGGTCATCTATTGTAAATTTAATTATGACTGTGTTCCGAGGCCCCGAAAGCCTCCGTCAATCTTACCTCGATGTGCATGCGCCGCTCGGGCACGTAGTCAGGAAGCCTTTTATGTGGAAACTTGATAAAGAGTTGAATTTATGATAATTAATTGAATAAAGTTGACTTTGGTCAACATTTTTGGTGAACGGACCCGGATCCGTGATCTAACGGTCCAGGAAGGTCCGTAGGAAAATATGGGACTTGGGCGTATGCTCGGAATCGAATTCCGAGGACCCAAGTCCGAGAAATAAATTTTTAAAGAATGTTTTCTCTAAATAATAAAGGCTTATGAAAATGAACATTGATGTGAAACCTGTGATAACGGGCCCGTATTGTGGTTCCGGCGTCCGGAACAGGTTCGGTATAGTTAATATGTGTTGTTTGTAAATTTTGGTGTGAAACGGACTTGATTTGACGAGTTTCGGATCAAAAATGGAAAATTTGATAGTTTATGAAGTTTGAGAAAATTCTATAGATTTTGGAGTTTAATTCATGGTTTTTGATGTTATTTTGGTGGTTTCATTACTCGAATAAGTACGTAGGATGATTTTGAAGTCGTGTGTACATTGGGTTTGAGGTTCCGAGGGCTCGGGTGAGTTTCGGGTAGGTCCCGGGATATTTTTAGGCTTAAAATACAGTGGAGTACAATTCTCTGAACTTCCCACCGCGTCCGCGGTCCATTTTTCGTGGACCGCGGTAAGGTCTTCGCGGCCGCGATCAATTTTTCGCGGGCCGCGGTGGATGGCTGGGCACTAGTCCAACTTCGAAGGCTTATATATTTTGATATACAAGGAATTTTGAGATGATTCACAACCAAAAGTTGTAGCCCTTCATGTCTAGTTTCTAGAAAGGTAAGGAAATCGTAATTTGGAAATATGTAAAGAAAGTTATGGCCAAAATACTAAAGCATGTCCCAGCAGTCATTTTCTTGGGTTTTCTTCAGCTTTTCTTGATTTTTGGCTTCGTGGCCGCGTCAAGTTTTCGCGGGCCGCGGTGGGGGACCAGAAATGGGTATAATTATACGGGAATTTAAGTTATTTTCATATTTCAAAGCCCTAAAAACATAAGAGGCAATTTTCCAAACACTCCTTCTTCTCCAAAACATTTGTAAGTGATTTCTAACTCATTTTCTTTACTCCTTAACTTCTTTTTACAAGATTTCACACTAGAATCTAGGCCTAAAATCCTAACATCAAAGTAGAAATTAGGGGTTTTGGGTAGAGTTAGGTTATTGGAAATTTTGGGCAATTCAACCCCAATTTGGGGTCGGATTTCAAAACAAATTATATATTCTAACTTGTGGGGTTATGGGTGATCGGGTTTTGGGTCGAGCCTCGTGTTTGGACCAAGCGGGCCCGGGGTCGAAATTCCAAAAACCTTCAAGAATGCTTAATTTTAGAATTTCTTATTAATTCTCCTTCTTTGAGCTTAGCATTGATTCAATTATACTATATTTGGCTAGTTGCGAGTCCTCGGGTGTAGAGTTCGTAGTTTCGGGCGCAATTGTGGTTTGAGGGGTAGATTCGACACGAGGTGAGTCTTCTTTCTAACCTTGTAAGAGGGAATTGTCCCCATAGGTGATGTATATGCTATGTGTAAATTGTTTGGGGGCTACGTACGCGCCAAGTGACGAGAGTCCGTACGTAGCGGCTATTATTTTTATGTCCGGATAGATAGGCCCACATCATGCCTTATATGCTTCCTCGTAATGCCTTATATGCCTTATATGCTTCCTCGTAATGCTTTATATGATTCATTGTGACGCCATATGTATTATGAGATTATGTTTTGCGTAGTATTATTCCCCTAAGGCTTTATGGAAAAATTGTTGAATGGAACGGAATTTGTTATGAAAAGAAATTGAAATGAATAATGGGATCGGACCGTACGCCACGACAGTGTTGAAAAGAAACTGAAATGAATAATGGGATGGGGTCGTACGCCACGGCAGTGTTGAAAAAAAATTGAAATGAATAATGGGATCGGGTCGTACGCCACGGCAGTGTTGAAAAGAAATTGAAATGAATAATGCGATCGGGCCGTACGCCACGGTAGTGTTGAAAAGAAATTGAAATGAATAATGGGATCAGGCCATACGCCACGGCAGTGTTGAAAAGAAATTGAAATGAATAATGGGATCGGGTCGTACACCACGACAGTGTTGAAAGGTAATTGAAATGAATATGGGATCGGGCCATACGCCATGGCAGTGTTGAGAAGTAATTGTGATATATATGGGATCAGGTCGTACGCCACGGCAGTGTTGAGAAATACTGGAAATACATATGGGATCGGGTCGTACGCCACAGCGAGTTTAGAAGGTACCTTTTAGGAGTGGACCGTACGCCACGGGGGATTTAAGAATTTGTGATTATTGTTTCGTTCGGTGGTCTTACCCTTGAAAGTGCTTTATTGTTTAGTTCAGTAGTTGTTTGGATTCCTGCTCGTTATATGTACTTGTTGCTTATTTCCTGACATGCCTACCGTATTTCATTATAATCTATCATATGTTATTACTGTTGGACCTTAGTGAGTATCGAGTCGACCTCTCATCACTACTTCTTCGAGTTTAGGCGGGATAATCACTGGGTACATATTTATTTAATATGTACTCATGCTACACTTTCCTTTCTTTTCTATACTTGACTGTACAGGTCCGGAGGCTGGTACGGCTGATCATCAGGCCGGTGCCAGATTTGATAGCGTGGTCATACTTCGCGGTGAGCTGCTTTCCCGGCGACTTCCTAGCAGCACCCTGGAGTTCTTTTGTTATATTCTCTGTCCATTTCATTCAGTCTGAGAGTCTGTATATATTGTAGTCATTGTATATTCAGTAGTTGCCCATGACACTCGTGACACTAGTTCCTGGCACACGCGTAGTGTATATATTTTGGGTTTTGGGTTGTATAGGCATACATCTGCTTATTTCTTGGCCATGTAGTGTTATGCTTTTATTTTCGTATCATGCTATCGTCATGTTTAACTATTTAAAATTGGTAAAAATTGACTTGTTTAATCTTATGGGAAGGGTAACACTTAGTGAAATTTATACTGGATTGCCTAACCCCGTCGTTGGGCGCCATCACGACCTAGATTAGGATTCTGGGTCGTGACAGAACATATTTTGAACGTTGAGAGGAAATTAAAAGAAAATGTTTTTGTATTTTTAAAAATTGGGGTCTAAAAGAAAAACTTTCTACAGAAGAAAGTAAAGGAAATATTTTTGGATTTTGTTTTAAAATTGTGGTCTAAAAGAAAGAATTTTCTAAAGAATGAAGTAAAACAAATTATTTTTGGATTTTTTAAAATTGTGGGCCGGAACCGATGAGGTTTTCCTACGTATCTCACATCCGGTGAGAATCAGACTCGTGTAGTTCTACCGTTTTGATGGAACAAAGGAAACATGCCTTTTTTGAAAATATAGCTTTTTTCTTTCTCGTTTTTAAAAAATTTTGGCAGAGTTTCAAAAAATTTCGAATACCGACCTCTTAATCTTTTTTTTCTTTTTTAATTTCTGTTTTTTTTTCTTTTTCTTTCCCTATTCTAGAAACCAGTCAACATGCAAGTGATAAGTTGGTATTTTACCAACTTATCTCCTCTTAATATTTAAACTTTGGTATAATTTTGTTAGGAAACTAGGACATTTTCTGAGGATTATTGGCAATTTTCAGGTGTCATGTGATTTGGAGAATATATGGAAGAAATCAAGTCAAGAGGGGCAAAAATGATGAAAAATGACTGAAGCCAAATACTCTTTGCGATCACAAGGTTTTGTTCGCGATCGCAGAAGTCAATGAAAATGCCAACCGCGATCGCAATGATGCTTATGGGATCGCGGAGAAGGAGTTTGTGACCAGCCCTGTGATGCTCTTCGCGGTCGCAAAGTTAGGTCTGCGATCGCAGAAGTCTAGAGCGTGAAACTATGCGACCGCAAAAGGTTGTCCGCGATCGCAGAGGTAAAGAACTTGAGCCTACGCAATCGCAACAGTTGTTCCCTGATTGCGAAGCATTAAATCTGGGCTAAAACTGGGTTGTTTTGACATTTTATATTTTTATCCCCAAACTATTTTTATATACGATCTAGCAGATATCTTTGGACATCTTTTGGCATTGTAAAACATATTTTTGTGTCTTGAAGACAAGGAAGAACATTTGTGGAAGTTAGGGTTTGCATACACACTTGGGTTTTGAAGATTTCAAGCTTTTGGTTAAGGATATTTTACCCATTTATGTTTGTTTCTTCATTTCCTTGATTTGTATTGAATATTTAAATGTGTGTAGTATTTGTTCCAACACTTGAATCTTGTTTATGGGAATTTTTCATATCTAAAGTGTGGATTAAATACCTTGTTGTGCTTAATCTCTTAATTGAGTTAGGAATAATTCAATTAGGAAGTCTTGTTAGTCTTTGGAAAAAAGCTAATTAAGAATTAATATCCGTGGCTAAATAACATAAACTCGCTCATATTTGTAAAATCGTGAAATACATTGGATCGTTACTTGAGTGTAATTCCCGAAGCATTCATACTTGTTGCCATTGATTATTTTACTTGCTTTCTAGGTTAGTTTATATTTTTGCATTTAGTTATAATATTTTCACAATAAAAAATCTAAGTGTTTGGCACTGCGCGATAAGTGATAATTCTCTTACATTCCTAATCGCCTTCATATTGTTCTCTGTGGAATTTGACCCCAACCTAGTTGGGTTATTATAGTTGACAATCGACCGCTTACACTATTTTAAGGTGTAATTTGAGCGTATCAAATTTTGGCACTGTTGCCGGGGAACAATTAGCGTAATTTAGGTTGTTAGAGAAATAAGCATAAGTTCTTTGATCCAAACTTGTGAATATTTATGTAATTACTTTTTTTTACCTTGGTAAATTTTTCTTGTTTAGTTTCCTACTTTTTGATTAAAAAGAATAAAAATGGCATCATATAATGAAAATTGGTCAGATGGTAGTTGTTCATACTTTGAAGACCCTTGACCTTATTGTGGAGGACCACACTCGTGGCAAAATTGTTTAAATTCTCCTGGGGATGGATTGTGCGCACAATCTCAAACCCATGAGTGGAGTATTTGTGATAGGTGTGGTTGCCAAAATGGTCATTGGTATGATTGTGTATATTTGTCCGTCCCATCCTTAAACCCCCTCTATGATGATTCTACTTTTTGTGATAAAAATTTTAGGGGTGAAGAAGTGGAGGAAATTGAGCATGGTAGAAATGGAGAGTTCAAGCTCATGTTGGAATGCTTACTTGAAAAAGGAAACCATGAGCAAAATGCCTTGGAAGAGCTTTTTGGAGAATAGTCTCCAAAATGAATTGGCACTTGAAAGGTTGCACTCACAAATGGATGAACTGATTGAAGCTTCAAGGGTTCAAAAATCCTTGGAGGTGAGTGATAGCCAAGAACCTTCCTTGGAGGTTGAAATTGAAAATTCTTCCTTGGCACTTGAAAAAACCCAAGAAGAACTCTCAAATGCTCAAAATGATAGGATGATGCTCATGTTGGAGGTCATTCTTGAAAATGAGGAAAAGCACAACTTTGCACTCGAAGAATTGAAACATGATGTGACTCAAAATGATAAGCACATCCGCACTTTGGAGGATCAAATGCAAGCATTGATGGAGGCTCATTATGCCTCTCAAGTTTAAAATGTGGATGGAAGCCAAGAAGAGTCTAATTCCGAGGGTGAGAGTGAACTTTACTTTGAGGAATCAAGACTTGAACATCCGTCAACTGACTCCATGAGTGTTTGTGATGCCAAAAAAAATATGGAATTAGCGCCAACCGGGTGATTGAAAATTTGGTTGAAATTGACTCTATTCTGGGGGGAAAAGAGGATGTCAAAATCCGGGAAAAATTGTAAGTTAGAGGTTTGAAGGCGCATTCCAAGCATTTTTCAACATTGGAATTGTGTGGTGATACGGAAGTTGAACTACATAGATCAATGGGGGATTGTGAGGAGGAAAAATTCATACAATACATCTTACAAGTTGAGGAAACAAGAAAGCAAAATAACATACCTCACATGAAAGCCAAGAAGTGCAAAATGAAGAATTTAAGGATTGGCTTGATCACCTACTTACCACTCCCTACCGCCCGTGGTCACAAGCTTGATTCCAAGCTGGGTGGCCAATTCATATCATCCAAGTGGCGAGAAAAGTGGTAAAGTAATTTGTGTCGTGTCACGACGTTAAATGCGATGCTTGGTGGGAGGCAACCCACCATTTTCAAAGTTTTTGGTCGTTTTTGAAATTTTCTATTTTAAAATAGCTTATTATATTTTTTCTAACCAATCTGCCAAGTTTCAAAATATTTGGAGTTGATTTGAGCAGGTTGGGGTGACCGGGTAGCCAAAAACAGTGCAGTAGAAACACAAAAAAAATCGCGAGGCAACACTGCCCAACTATGCGATGGCTCCAGTCAGATCCGTGATCGCAGAATGTGTACCTAAGCCAAAAATGCGATCACATAGTCGACAGAAAAAATGCAGTAAATTTCAATGCATCGCGATCGCAGGAAAGAGTACGCGATCGGGGAGAATAGAGATTTTTTTATTCTTCGCGATCGCTGGAAACCTCACACGATCGCGACCTTGGGAACTAATTACTCTCTACGATCGCAGCTTTCTCTTCGCGATCACAGTGAACAGGTAAAATTTCGTGTTCAAAAGGCTGGAAGGAATTGAAAGAACGCCCACTTTTACTAAACTCAGAAAGTAAAAAAATATCCCTTGTTCCCCCTAATCCCAGAAACAATCCCTACTCATTTGTTCTTCAAGTTCCATTGCATCATTCCATCATTATTCTCCAGGTATGTAAATTTCCACCTCAATGCTCAGTTTCATTTTTTGTATTACTTTGGTAAATTTGAGGATGGGCAGCCCTAGTTTCAAACTTTAGGGCTTGAAATTTTGCTTTCTCTGTCAAATAGTTTTGATGAATTTCCTTTTGCGTGCTTGCTTGCTGGTGAGTTTGGTTGAGAGTAAGAGTCGACATTTGTGTAATTTTGGGGTGAAAAGGCATGAATTTGTCGTCTAATATTGCTGAATAAAATGAACCCCACCAACCGTTTGTTGAAATGCCTAAATGGCCTGGTACTGGGCGAAGAAGACGACCTTCGCGATCGCGATGCCCATTTCCGCGATCACGTAGGTATAAAGTTGCTGCACATTTTCATTTCCCATCGCGGTCGCGTAGCTTTTGCAGCTGGGAAATTTTTAAATGTTCTTCGCGATCGCATGAATTGGTTCGTGATCGCGTGGGTTCACTGTCTAAAATACCCTTGAATTATTTTCAAAAGATTATAAATTAAAAAAATTCTTTGTAAAAAATAATTAACAAGAAATATTGAATGAAGAGAAAGTCAAAAAATTTATTTTGGAAAAGGTATTTTGTGAATTAGAAAATATTGTTAAGGATAAATTATTAAAAGTGTTGGTCAAACTAAAAGTGCTTATAAGCTGAAAAGCCATAGGTTGGGGGTGACCAACTTATGACTTATGGCTGATTTTAGCTTATAAGCACTTGACTTTTAAGCATTTTGGGTGTTTACCAAACGCGTAGATAAGCCAAAAGCTGCTTATAAGCCAATTTGACCAGCTTATAAGCTTAGCCAAATACCCTTTACGTAGGAAACCAAGGCCATCTTATTTTATAGTACTTAAGTCCAAATCTATGTAACTATTGTGACTTAATAAATCTAAAGTCCAAAATAACATCACTATCATTTTTTAACGGCAAATCTTCCTGTTATCTGCACAATACGAACACACCACACATACAACTGCATATACAACTTATTTCTACTATAGAAAAATATGAGTGGAATGATGAAATCAAGAACAGAACTTTTCACAAGACAACAACGTACAACATCTGAATATGCAAATAGAACAAAGAGACCTTATAATAGTACTAAAACAATATTGATTTCTTATTATTAATGAGATTGAAGAGCACTAAAAGTTGCTAACTTTATTGTTGCATTGACTATGTGTACAAAGGGGTGTGCACCGAAAGGAACCAATGACATTCAAACAAGCTACTGACCAGAAACGATGACGGAGGCCTCAAACGAACCTCTCCTTCGACTGAGCTGTTAAGTCCGTGTATATGATGTAGCGTCAGATCTCGTTGGAACTTTTGTCTTTTTTGGAATAGGAATTGGGTCTTTGGGGGAGGTCTAATCTCTCTTGAATGAGATAATGAATTGCGGCTGAAGTGAGAGAATTCAAGGGTGGTCGAATTCAGGGAATTGAAATTGGGGTCTGCAGTTTTTTTCCTTTTTTGTGTGTGTATGTGTGTTGCTAATGACGAGAGAGTGAGGGAGGAGGGGCTTCTTTCCGGCAATGGGGGGTCGTCGGTTCTGTTCAGTTGAGAGAGGGGGCTGGTTATTATTCTCGTTTTCCATCCCTCTGTTTCTGTCCGTTTTATTTTTTGCAGACCTCCTTTTTTTTCCTCTCGTGTGTATATATCTTACACAAAAAGCCAAAGGGAAGAATAACCAGGTGGGGTCCATGTGCTTGTGCTGGTGAGAATTTATTACGGCAAAAAATAGAAAGGAATCTTATTGTCATGTGGCAGCTAATGATTAGTTCTTATTTTTTCCTTTTTGGTTTAAATTATAATCAAACTAAAATTCCTTCTTATTTGTTAACCATACTAAGAAATATTTGATCATAAAGACAAAAGTAGTAATCCTAAAAATTTCTTTTGCTTTTCGTTCTTTACTTTCTATTTTCTCTTCTTATTTTTTTGTGTTTTATATTTTTTTAAGAATAATCCAAACCAACAATAACTAAAAATTAAATACTACTAAATTTAAATAGCAAATATTAGACAGAAAAATATAGTATCTATATTAAATCAATTTAACTACTACTATTACTAAGTACTTTTTAGAGCCTACAACTTAAAAATCGCTAAACTAGATAAAACTATATTTTTTGGAAACTCTTCTTTCTTTGTAAATGAAAAAATAAAACTAATATTCTAAGAATGTAACTCTTCTTGTAGTTTTTTTTTAATTTTGTTAAATAAACCTACTAAAAATGAAATAAAGGTTAAAATATGTAGATTAAACTTACAATTATTTACATACTGAAAAATGTTAGAAAATCCCAAGTATGGTAAAAAATTAGGTGCCCACAACCTTTATTTTTGAGATTTGATGTTGTTGACGATCAGCTCGATGGATCGGACTTAGAATATAAAATCCTTAGGTTCTGTGTTTGATCAATGATCGATAACAGGTAGCCACTTAGGGTCTGATCTTCGATCTAAGCTTTAGCTCGGGACTTTCGAGTCCGAACTAGGTAAGGTCTCGAGCATGGTGTGTTCCGGCCTTTAAGTTCTTTAAGTACCAGCTCTTAGGCTTTAAAATATCGGCCCTTAGGATCTTTTTAAGTTGGCCCTTAGGCTCTTTAGGTTTGCCCTTAGGCTCTTACATATCGGCCCTTAGTCTCTTGCAAATCGACTCTTAGGCTCTTTTTAGATTGGGTCAATTCGTCCGACGTTTCGCAGTTCGATTGATTGGAACCTCGATTGCAAGTCCATGTGCGACGATAATTGAGTACCCCATGAGGTAATGTCGAAGGCTGATATTTTCGAAGCCTTCTCATTGTTCGGGCCTGATTTTATCGAAGTCCCTTTGCTTATGCTTAGGGTAGCCTAATTTACCATTTTTCAAAGTATTTGAAGGCCTTTTGTTTTATGGAGGAAGTCAGACGTCTCCGGGCCTCATTATTTCAGTCGTAGCCTTTTCATATGACCGTAGTCTTTTATATGGTCGTAGCCTTTTAGTCCCCGAGTGAGATGACCATGGCCTTTATACCGAGGGTATGCCCTTTTAAAGGTCTTATAAGTTCGAGTATATGGACTTGGCCTTAATATTGAGGGGATGCCTCTTTTAAGGTCTTATAAGTTCGAGTATGCCTCATCGAGGTCTTATAAATTCGAGTATGCCTCATCGAGGTCTTACAAATTTGAGTATTCCCTCATCGAGGTCTTATAAGTTTGGGTTTGCCTCATTGAGGTCTTATAAGTTCGATTTTGCCTCATTGAGGTCTTATAAGCTCGACCTTTTGATGGCTCGACGTGTTGACTATCGATGACAATCCTCGAGCATTCGAGTATATTTGGCCATGGAGCCGTTAAATGTGAAGATAGTGGACTTCTTTGAGGCACAAAGCGTTTTGATATAATAAGAATGCTTCTATAGATGATCAATACATGCGTACATGTTTTTTCTATCTGGGGCTCCACTACTCTATATTGACACGGTTCATTTGACTGTTTGGCCCATTACAGCATTCTCCTATCGAGGTCTTCTATGGCATGACTTGTTTTCTTTGAAAACGTAACCTCCGAGGGTGATGCCCCCCAGTATTCGAGGTTGACTGAAAAAGAAGCCTTGAATACTTGTTGAAATTTCCTTAGGTAGCATATAGATTTTGCCTCATTAAAAACCTTACCGGTAAAACCCATTTGGGAAAGAACCAGATCTAAGGTAAAAAGAGTGCAACGCATGCTTTATAATCCAAGGTCTTTGAGCTGAAGGGTGCTTCGATTCCTCCAATCGAACACTTGCAAAAAGTTAGTATGAAATATAAATGAAAAAAGAGAAGGTTATACCTTAGCAATAATAGCGTTTGAGCAGTGATAAAAAAATATTCCAATTGTTTGGTAGTTGCTCACCTTCCATAGTGCTAAGCTTGTAGGATCCTTTACCTACTACCCCGCGGACATGCTACGGTTCTTCCCAACTAGGGCATAGCTTCCCTTCATTTGGGTTTCGAGTGTTGAGGGTGACTTTCTTTAGAAACAAGTCCCCGACTCCGAAGTATCGAAGGTTTGTTCTTCTATTGTAGTACTTGTCTATCCTTTGTTTTTGAGCGGCCATTCGAACCAGTGCGGCCTCATGCTTTTCATCTAGTAGCTCAAGGGAGGTGTTCATGGCCTCGTTGTTTGAATCCTCGGTGGCATGTTGAAATCTGATGCTCGGTTCCCTGACCTCGACTGGTATCAATGCCTCGGACCCATATACCAAAGAGAATGGGGTCTCCCCTATGATTGACTTCGAAGTTGTTCGATGCGCTCATAGTACTTCGGGCAGCACTTCTCTCCATTTCCCCTTCGCATCATCTAACCTCTTCTTCAACTTTTGGATGATAGTTTTGTTTGTGGACTCGGATTGACCATTTGCACTTGGGTGGTAAGGCGTTGATAGGATCCTTTTGATTTTATGATCCTCGAGGAATTTGCCACCTTGCTGCCGATGAACTGCTTCCCATTATCATAGGTAATATCGGAGGGGATCCTAAATCGGCATATGATGTGGTCCCATATGAAGTCGATGACTTCCTTTTCTCTTTTTTTCTCGAAAACCTGTGCTTCTACCCATTTTGAGAAGTAGCCAGTCATAAATAAGATAAATCGAGCTTTACCTGGCGCCGTTGGCAGGGGCCGATGATATCTATCCGCAATTTCATGAATGGCCACAGGATAGGACCGAGTGTAGTTGTTCACCTGGTTGATGTATCATCGGTGCAAATCTTTGGCATTTGTCACATCTTCGAATGAACTCCTTGGTGTCCTTTTCCATGCTATCCCAGTAATACCCTGCTCTTATTACCTTTCGAACCAAGGAATCGGCACCGGAATGGTTTCCACAAGTGCCTTCGTTGATTTCCTGTCGCACATAATCGGTGTCCCCCGGTCCCAAGAATACTGCTAGTGGTCCATCAAAGGTCCTTCTATACAGTGTTCCATTCTCGTCGAGTGAAAATTGGGCTGCTTTGGCTCGAAGGGCCCTTGACTCTTTTGGGTCTGTGGGGAGCTTCCCATGTTTCAAGCAGTCGATGTACTTGTTACTCCAATCCCACGTCAGACTCATTGAGTTGATTTCTACATGGCCCTCTTCGATCACCGACTTTGATAGTTGTGCGAAAGTCCCCGAAACTATGTCATCTTCTTCAACAGACAAAACTAAGTTTGCAAGTGCATCGGCCTCTGTTTTGTTCTCGAGGTATGTGGACCAGGGTCCATTCTTTGAAGCGATGTAATGTCACTTGAAGCTTGTCTAGGTATCTTTGCATTCTATCTTCTCCAACCTTGAAGCTTCCATTTACTTGGTTAACCACCAAAAGAGAGTCACATTTTATCTCGATGACCTCTGCTCCTCGGCCCTTGGCTTGTTCGAGAACTGCAATCATGGCCTCATACTCGGCCTCATTGTTAGTCAACTTCGAAGTTTTTATGGATTGTCTAATTATGTCGCTCGTAGGCGGTTTTATAAATATAACGAGCCCGAACCCTTTCATAATCGAGGCACCGTCAGTGAAGAGGGTCCATACCCCGGATGAGGTGCCCGTCTTTAACAAGAGTTCTTTCTCTACTTCGGGCACGAGGGCAGGCGTAAATTCGGCCAAGAAATATGCCAAAATTTGAGACAAGATAGTCATTCAAGGTTGATATTCGATATAATACCCTCCAAGTTCGATGACCCACTTGGCCAATCGGCCCGACAATTCGGGCTTAGGCAAGTTGTTTCGAAGTGGATATGTAGTTAGTACATATATAGGATGACATTGATAGTATGGTTTCAACTTCCTAGATTCACTTACTAATGCAAGAGCTAATTTTTCTAAGTGCGAATACCTAGTTTGAGCATCTCCTAGGGTCCGACTTACGTAATAAATAGGGAATTGTGTACCTTGTTCTTCTCGAACAAACAGACCACTTACCGCTACTTCGGACACGGCCAGATACAAGTATAGTGTTTCATCCTCCTTCAGGTAGTGGAGAAAAGGTGGGCCCGAGAGATATCGTTTTAGTTCTTTCAAGGCTTTTTGGCATTGTGGAGTCCCGAAGTTGTTCCTCTTCTTAAGTAGGGAGAAGAAATTATGACTCTGATCCGATGACCTCGATATAAATTGGCCTATGGCTGTTATCCGCCTAGTTACCCGCTGCACTACTTCACATTGTTCACCACGGTGATCTCCTCGATGGATTTGATTTTTTCGGGGTTAATATCGATCCCCCTGTTCGACACCATGAAGACCAAAAATTTTCCCAATCCGACTCCGAAAGCGCATTTCTCGGGGTTGAGCTTCATGTTGTACCCACTTAGGATATCGAACGTTGCCTTCAAATGAGTCAAATGGTCCTCTGCACGCAGGGACTTAACTAGCATGTCATCAATGTAAACTTCCATAGATTTGCCTATTTGATGTTCGAATATTTTATTAACTAGGCATGAATATGTTTCTCCCGCTTTTTTTAGCCCGAAGGGAATTACATTATAGCACTATGTGCCATACTTCGTGATGAACAAAGTCTTTTCCTGGTCCTCCGAGTTCATTTGAATTTGATTGTACCCAGAGTAGGCGTCGAGAAAAGTAAGGATCTCGTGGCCAGTCATAGCATCGATTAGACGATCGATGTTTAGTAGTGGGAAGGAATCTTTAGGGCATGCTTTATTTAAATCTTTGTAATCTACACACAGTCTAAGTTTATTCCTTTTTTTCGGGACTACTACTACGTTAGCTAGCAACTCGGGGTATTTTACTTCCCTAATGGATCCTATTTGAGAAGTTTAGTTACCTCATCTTTGATGAATGCATGCTTTACCTCGGACTGAGGTCTCTTTTTTTGCTTCAGTGATTCGAACCTAGGGTCGACACTTACTCGACGGGTGGTTATCTCCGGTGGGATATCTGTCATATCTAAATGGGATCAAGTGAAGCAATCAATGTTATCAGTAAGAAATTGATTGAATTTTTTCCTGAGTTAGGGGGTTCATCTCGTTCCCAGGTATACCTTCGTTCTGGAACATGCTCAATCAATACGGACTGCTCGAGTTCTTTGACAGTGGACTTCGTTGCATCTGATTCCTCGGGGGAAACGAAGTCTTGAGGGGTGAGGAAGTCTTGTTCTCCGTCCTCGACCACTTATTCATCGATCGCCTGTCCCTCGGGCTCAACCGAGGGTATGGGCTGTGATTGCTATTTAGCTACCTGTTAATTTTTTTACTTCTCTAAGGTGGATGGCATCGATACCGGTGCCATGTCGTGCACTACAAACATCTCCTTAGCCGCATCTCCGTATACTGTTTTCATGCCATCCTTTGCATGGAACTTCATAATTTGATGAAGCGTTGATGGCACTGCCCTCATGCTATGAATTCATGTCCTTCCAAATAAAGCGTTGTACCTCATGCCACCTTTGATGACATGAAACTTGGTGTCTTCTATGGTTTCGTCCACCTTGATTGGGAGGATGATTTCCCCCTTTGTTGTTTCACTTGCCATGTTGAATCCATTCAAGACCTGAGAGGTGGGTATGATTTGGTCGAGCAATCCGAGCTACTCTACGACCCTCGACCTGATTATATTGGCTAAACTACCTGGCTCCACGAGCACACGTTTAACTTGAATTTTATTTAAAAGGATAGAAATTGCCAGTGCATCATTATGAGGCTGAGATAAAGCCTCGATGTCTTCCTCGCGGAATGTAAGAGTATCTTCAAGAATATAGTCCCTAGTCCGCTTTTCCCTTGTGATGGATTCTTTTCGATTGTTCTGATGATCATGTGAATGACATGCTGGGGCTCTTATGGTTAATTCTTCTTGTTTGCATCCCTCTCTCGAAAATGATTCTTGGCCCGGTCGCTGAGGAACTCTCGAAGGTTCCCTTCGTTGAACAATCGGGCTACTTCCTCTCGAAGTTGTCTGCAGTCCTCGGTCCTATGACCATGAGTACCATAGTACTTGCACATTAAGTAGGGGTTCCTCTGGGAAAGATCTGACTGTATGGGCTTGGGCCACCTAGTATCTCTAATCTTTTCGATGGCTGATACGATGTCGGAGGCATCGATGTTGAAGTTGTATACTGACAATCGGTGTGCCTCCAACGGTCTCGAGTGACTATCGAACCCGGTTCTGCTTATGAGTCCCCGGGAATTTTGGCCTCGATCCGCCCTTCGATCATTCCGAGGTATGTTACGCCTCAAAGTGTTTAATCGGTTTTCAATGTACGACTGATACCTTTCCTAGTTTGATCTCGGCTCCCTTTCTACATTTCTTGATTCCTTTGATAGTAGCCTGCTCGGATACACTAAGCCCGAAAAGGCTCCCAACCGGTTGTCCTCGACCTTAATTTTTGATTGGTACCTGTTGTGCACATCCGCCCAAGTTACGGCGGGATACTCAATCAAGTTTTGCTTCAGCTGCTTCGAAGCTATTGAGCTTCGTTTATTTAGTCCTTGGGTGAAGGCTTGCACTCCTCAGTCATCAGAGACTGGCTATTGAGCTTCGTTTATTTAGTCCTTGGGTGAAGGCTTGCACTCCCCAGTCATCAGAGACTGGTGGGTAATTCCATTAGCTCTATCTAGAAACGGGATACAAACTCCCTTAGCATCTCGTTCTCTCTTTGTTTTATTTTAAACACATCGGACTTCCTCGTAGCAACTTTTATGGCACCAGCATGTCCCCTTTGGCAAACCAATCTATTGAGTTCGGGGGCAGGTTATGGTACAACATCATATCCCCTTTGGACAAGGTTTCTTCAAATTTCTTCAATAGGACAGACTCGATCTCTTCGTCCTTTAAATCGTTTCCTTTTATACCACAAGTATATGTGGTGATATGCTCGTTGGGATCTGTGGTCCCATTGTATTTTGGGATGTCGGACATCCGAGACTTCTTCGGAGTGGGCTTCGGAGCAGCACTCGATGGGAATGGTTTCTGTGCAAACTTCTTCAAATCCAGTCCTTTTAAGACCGGAGGTGCTCCCGGGATCTGGTCGACCCTCGAGTTGTAGCTTTCTACTTTTTTGTCGTTGTCCTCTAACTTTTTTTCTCCTGACTCGATCCTTTTGGTGTGGTCCTCGAGCATCCTCATGATAGTGGGGTCTGTTCCTAACCCATTGTCGCTTGATCTTTCTGGAGCTGGCTCAACTCGAGGAGTTGTTTCTGGTCCTATTGTGCTCAGAGTCTTTTACTGACTCAGTAGCTGAACAATAGCTACTTGTTGTGCTTGCAACATTTCAAAGATTACTTTTAGGCTGACTTCATCTCGAGTTTGTGTCCTTTGAGCGTCAGGGTGGTACCTTCCGCGTAAAGTCCCTTCAATATCAGTGCCCAAATCGACATGCACAACAATATGAGAACCAACGCTGTCAGGGATAGGAGTTGATGCTACCTTAGGGTTGAGCGATACACGTGCCCCTGAAGTTGCCGCACTGTTTTTCCCAAGGATACCGTCGTTTCTATGCGCGTTTGCTGAGTTAGACATATTTTGACCTGAAATCAAAGAATCTGTGGACAAACAAAAGTGTGAATAATAACTTGTGTTATAAGAAAACTAGCACCAAAATAATCACTATTATCTTTAGCCCCACGGTGGGCGCCAAGCTGTTTACCTCGAATATGGTATTAACAATTAAATGTGATTTGTGGTTCTAAAAATATGTGATTTATTTCAATACTAGTGCATAATCAAGAAATATTAAGTGTAAGTAAGAAGAAATGATAGCCAAACCTATATTATCAAAGGACTCGGGCCTCGAGCTCGATAGCCTCGGGGATCTCGAGGTCGGTCGATAGCAGTAAATTACAACAACAACAACAACAACTACCTAGAAAATTCCCACAAAGTGGGGTCTGGGGAGGGTAATACGTACGTAGACCTTACCCCTACCCCGATAGGGCAGAGAGGTTGTTTCCAATCGACCCTCGGCTCAGAAAAAAATAATAAAAAACAAGAACAAGAAACGACAATTCATTAGTAACTTCAAAAGAAATCGTAGAAATAGTAACCTCAGCATAAAGACAGTAAAATACATGACATGTAATGATATCAGCCAGAATCTACCTCCCGGGGCGAAAATCAACAGCAATCTTAGTGAAGCTAAATAAAATCTGTACGCCATTTATGACAAACCCTATCCAACCCCACCCACCCCTGGAATGAAGTNTTCATTAGTAACTTCAACAGAAATCGTAGAAATAGTAACATAAGCATAAAGACAGTAAAATACATGACATGTAATGATATCAGCCAGAATCTACCTCCCGGGGCGAAAATCAACAGCAATCTTAGTGAAGCTAAATAAAATCTGTACGCCATTTATGACAAACCCTATCCAACCCCACCCACCCCTGGAATGAAGTAAAAAAAGCTCTAGTACCCCCTACCCTACAACCCTTATGCTTGACCTCCAGACCTTCCTATCAAGGGCCATGTCCTCGGAAATTCGCAGACTAGCCATGTCATGCCTAATCACCTCTCCCCAATACTTCTTAGGCCGCCCTCTACCTCTTTTCGAACCTACCGCTGCCAGCCGCTCGCACCTCCTCACCGGGGCATCAACGCTTCTCCTCCTCACGTGCCCGAACCATCTGAGCCTCGCTTCCTGCATCTTATCATCCACCGGGGCCACGCCCACCCTCACCCGAATATCTTCATTCCTAATCCTATCCTTCCTAGTGTGCCCGCACATCCACCTAAGCATCCTCATCTCTGCTACCTTCATCCTCTGGGTATGGGAGTTCTTAACCGCCTAACACTCTGCCCCATACAGCATAGACGGTCTAACCACAGCTCTATAAAATTTACCTTTGAGTTTTGGTGGCACTTTTTTGTCACACAAGACTCTAGATGCAAGCCTCCATTTCATCCAGCCCGCCCCAATACGCTGAGTGACGTCCTCGCTAATCTCTCCGTCCCCCGGAATCACCGACCCCAGGTACTTGAAGTTGTCCCTCTTGGGGATGACTTGAGTTCCAAGCTTCACGTCCCCGCCTACTCCTATTGGCTCAGCGCTAAACTTGCACTCCAGGTACTCTGTCTTCAACCTGCTCAATTTGAAACCCTTTGACTCGAGGATCTGTCTCCAAACCTCGAACCTCTCGTTAACACCTACCCTTGACTCGTCAATCAGAACTATGTCATCAGCAAATAACATACACCATGGCACATCCCCTTGAATATGTTGTGTCAGTGCATCCATCACCAGGGAAAATAATAAAGGGCTAAGCGCAGATCCTTGATGTAGCCCCATAACAACCGGCAAATGCTCCGAGTCACCTCCCACCGTCCTAACCTTAGTCTTAGCTCCATCATACATTTCCTTGATCGCTCTGCTGTAGGCTTCCGGCACACCCTTCGCCTCAAAACATCTCCATAGCACCTCCCTGGGGACCTTATCATACGCTTTCTCCAAGTCAATAAACACCATGTGCAGGTCCTTCTTCTTATCCCTGAACTGTTCCACCAATCTCCTCACAAGGTGGATAGCTTCCGTAGTGGAGCGACCTGGAATGAAACCAAACTGGTTGTCGAATATAGACGTCATCTTCCTCACCCTCGCCTCAACCACCCGCTCCTAGACTTTCATGTTATGGCTAAGAAACTTGATACCCCTATAGTTATTACAACACTGGATATCACCTTTGTTCTTATACAACGGCACCATTTTACTCCACCTCCACTCCTCCGGCATCCTCTTAGTCTTAAAAATTACATTGAACAACCCAGTCAGCCACTCCAACCTTGTCCTGACTACACATTTCTAGAACTCAACCGGAATTTCGTCCGGCCTGGTCGCTTTACCCCTACTCATCCTATACAAAGCCCTCACGACCTTCTTCATCCTAATGCGCCTGCAATACCCAAAATCACGACGACTCCCCGAATTCCCCAACTCCCCTAGCTCTATAACCTGATCCCCCTCCTCGTTGAGAAGACCACGGAAGTACGACTGCCACCTTTGCTTAATCTGAGACGCCCCCATCAATACTCTGCCATCCACGTCCTTGATGCACCTTACTTGGTCTAGATCCCGATCCTTCCTCTCCCTCACTTTAGTCAGCTGAAATAGCTTCCTGTCCCCGCCTTTTTCCCCAAATTCCTCGTACAGACGACCAAACGCCGCATTCTTGGCCTCCGTGACCGCCAGCTTCACCTCCTTCCTCGCCACCTTGTACCTCTCTCTGTTCGCTCTCCTCTCCTCCTCGCTTGTGCTCCCTGTCAGCTTCGCATACACTATGTTTTTCGCCTCCACTTTACCCTAGACTACATCATTCCACCACCAGTTGCCTTGATGCCTTCCTGAATAGCCCTTCGATACACCTAGCATATCTCTCGCCGCCTCCCTCACAAAGTTCGACGTTGCTGACCACATAGCGCTCGCGTCCCCAGTACTCTTCCAAGCTCCAATATCAAATAACCTCCTCTCCAACTCATGGGCTTTATCCTTAGTCAAATCTCCCCATCTAATCTGCAGTCAGCCCCGAGCATCCCTCCTCTTCCTCTTCACCAAGATCCCGACGTCCAACACTAAGAGTCTATGCTGCGTCGCGAGGGACTCTCCCAGCCCTTTATCACACCTTCTGAGGAGGTAGTTAATCTGAGTCTTTACCTCCGAACTTCGAAAAGTAACCATGTAACGACCCGACCGGTCGTTCTGCGTTTTAGGACCCCGTTCCCCTACCTCAAGACTTCCCATAGCGGCATCTTATGATTTATGACTTGCCTGCAAAGTTTGGTGTCATTCCGAGTAGTATAGGTTGGTCCGGTGCATTGTTATAGAAATAAAGAACTTGAAGTTCTTAAGTTATGATTCTAAGTGGGGGAGGATGTAAAGATCCATAAAAATTTCATGTCTAAAATCAATACCCGATAATTATGGACTAGTACCATACAAGATATCATATGACCACGTTAGTATAATATATGAAGTATATATAAAGTATATTAAAAATAGGTAGAATTTTGAGTAATTCGAGATAAGTTTTAAATTATGCGGGTAATTGGCTAATTACCGGGTAACGTAACATAGCCTAACTACCTAATAAGTGGATAATATTAAAATTTCCCACCCCACACCCACGTGGAAACAAGCCACCCCAAGCTTTATGACTCTTAAAACTTATGGATTATGTGGCAAAGAGTTGAGCTTTCATTGACTTGTGCGTTGCACAACCTTTGGACGAATTTATGCACTAATGTTTGACGTTGTAAGAAAGCAATTCAAAATCCAATGACTCCTCAATATTGGCAAAACACGCATGTTCCCTTCCTAGAATTCATACTTCCTATATGTAAAAAACATTACTCATACATAAGTGAAAACTCTCTATTCTTTATTTGGATAGTTTTCAGTGTTGTGAATAGTGCACTGGCGGTGGTAGGATTTCAGACACCCCATTTTCTTCGACTGTGCAACTTCAAGATTTGTTGAAATTCTCATGTGTTTCATCATTGTAGTGCCATGATAAAAGTTCTTATGGGATATATCTTTATAATTGGATTCACTTCTATGGTCCTATGTTAAAGTTGGTTTTTGTTTGGAAGACACGGATACATATTAATGTCAAGCTAAGAGCTTTTTCTATTGAATGGTTTCACAATAATTTGTATGAAGATCTCAAGAGTGTGAATTGACTTTACTATAATTCCAAGTTTGTGCTTCAATAGAGGGAAGTACGATTCAACCTTTCCCAAGAATATTATACGAATTTTTCCTACTCCAGTTACGAGTCCTCGGGTGTAGAGTTTAGAGTTGCGGGCGCGTTCTTGGTCCGAGAGGTAGATTCGACACGAGGTGAGTCTCCTTTCTAACCTTTCAGGCTATCTATCAATCGATTTGAAAATAGCACGCTCGTCTCGCTTTTCGTTCATTTTCGCCACGAAAACATAGCCGCCATAATAAGAAGCAGGCGAAGCAGTTAAATAACTCACTCAGAACGCTTTTTAAAAGATTACGTGGTACAATTAGGTCGAATAAACCCTTCTGGAATAAGTATTCAGCTGCTTGTGAACCTTCGGGTAATGTTTTACTCAATGTTTGTTCAATTACTCTTTTACCTGCAAATGCAATGTAGGCATTGGGTTCGGCAATAATGATATCCCCCAACATACCAAAACTAGTCGTCACTCCACCAATTGTCGGACAAAATGTTGAATTGAATCGTACTAGTCTCTACTGGGGTTATTACTCATTTTTGTACTTGCTTTTTTATTTTCCATTAATTTCTTCAATTAAAAAAATGAAAGAGAATAAATAAGATTCTCTTAGCTCATTCGGAAGGATCTCATAATTTCATTATCCATGACTGTTTATGTCTCTAGCATGACCACTTGATGAAATCTGGAGGGAAGTGGGGTAAATGACTGATACTACTGGAAGGATTCCTCTTTGGTAAGAGGAAATTGTCCCCATAGATGTTCCATATGTTGTGTGTGATTGTTTTGGGGGCTACGTGCGTACAAAGTGACGAGAGTCCGTACGTAGCGACTATTATGCTATGTCGGGTAGTTTTAGGGCTCACAAACATATTTTATGTGACGTATATGTATCCTTAGCATACTTTGAGTTGCTTATTATCATGGAATTAGTATGGAAATGGGGAAAGTTGTATTGAATTCCCAGTTGATTAATCCTTGTTACAAAGTATAGCCCCTACTGAACTTATTGACAAATTCGGTATATATATGTATATATAAGAGTCAGCATTCGAGTCGCAGGTATGATTCGCGATCGAGGGAAGCTTTATGGTAATTCAGTATAAGTGTGTCAGCACTCGAGTCGCAGGTATGATTCGCGATCGAGAGAAGCTTTATGGTAATTCGGTAAATGTGTCAGCACCCGAGTCGCAGGTATGATTCGCGAGCGGGGGAAGCTTTATGACTATGCAGTGATTAGATATTCCTTCGACTCTGGCCAGTTGTCTTATCCTTGTGTGCGCATGACTATTTGGTACTGTTTTATTGATATTGGCTTGACAGATATTTGGGGAAAAGGAAAGTGTACATTGTTGTTTACTTTCAGTAGTTACCTGGATTTCTGTACTTGATACGTATTTGTTGCTCACTGTCTTAAATGTCTACTGTATTTCGTTACATCCTATCATATATTATACTGTTGGACCTTAGTGAGTGTCAAGTCAACCTCTCGTCACTACTTCTTCGAGATTGGACGGGATACTCACTGAGTACATATTTATTTATGTACTCATGATGCACTTCTGTACTTAACTGTACAGGATCTGAGGGTGGTGCATCTGGTTATCAGACCGGAGCTAGGTATTGACTGTAGCGGACCTGACTTCACGGTGAACTGCTTTTCCTAACGATCCTCAGCGGCACCATGGAGTTTCTTTTGCTTATGTTCCCGTCTATTTTTTTCAGACAGTGGGATTGTATATTCTACCTTTTGTATATCCAGTTAGTATGCTCATGATACTCGTGACACTAGTCCTGGCACACACGTAGTATTTGTGTAGATTATGTCCGTACATAAATGCATATTTTGGACTCACACCTCATTATGACTGTTTTGTTTAAAACTGGTTTACCCCTAATCGGTTAATAATCTAAGCTTTGTAACTTAGTACATATATTGATATGTTTAAGGCAAATGAGAAGGAACCGTAGTAGTTTAAAGGTTGGCTTGCCTGACCCCGCTGTTGGGCGCCATCACGACCTGAGTTAGGATTTTGGGTCGTGAAAAACCAGATGCTCCTCCCTCTTCGGAAAAGACGAGTTCGCAATTAGCAGCTCGAACGCCCTAGCAAAAACCAGATGCTCCTCCCTCACTGGTCGGTGATGCTCCGCTTTTCTTGCCCGCGCGCCTCGAGCTTGCCTCGGCAGCCGCAACTAATGCCCTGAAAATCAGAAACAACCACCACAAAAACAAAAAAAAGAGGGGGCTACCTTACCAGAAAAGGCCATGGGACAACCAAAAAAAGAAAAAAAACAAACAAAAAAAATAGAAAAAAGGAACAAAAAAAAAAGGCTGCCTGAACAGTTCAGGACTGCCTAAAAGAAAGAAAAAGAAAAAAGAAAAGAAAAAGATAAAAAAAGGGACGCGGGGGGAGAGGGGGGAGGGGTCGCCGGCGTTGTCCTAGGGTTTTGGGGTGGGGGCAAGCCGTCGGGGGACGCCGAAACAGTAGATGAGACGCCGGCCGGAAATACCGGCGCTGACACCGGGGATAAGCGGGAAGGGGGTGGAGGGAGCGAGAAGAGAGGGGGAAGGAAGGAGGACCAGACCAGAGGAGAGGGAAATAGAGAAGATGAGAGAAGGTTACTTACATGGAGTCGCCGGAGATGGCAGTTCCGCCGGCGAGAATCGACGGGAGAAGAGAGAGAGCGAGAGAGGTAGGTGGGTAGAGAGAGAAATAGATGTTAGGTGAGAAGAGAGAGAATTCCTCGGCAAGAGGTTAATCAAAAGAGAATCCCAGTAATTTGGTCGATAGCAGTAAATTATGAACAATAAATGAAGAACAATAAAGCTGAAGAATTATGTTGAGCACGTTAAACGAGAAAAGCAGAGTAGAATGATTTATTGCAGTGAATCTCCCTCTTTACAAATGATTGGGGTCCCTTTATATAGGAGGGAAAAACCCTAATATGGTACATTTCTAATTATGACAAAGAATACTATTGGTACAATTGTATAACGGCTTAGTACGGAGTTGTACTATTTCTTACAAAGCGTATCCGTCCCAACCACGTGTCCTTGGGAATTTCCAGCTTTTTCTTGACTGTCATCGATTTTGCACTACCTCGAGGTAGGCCGTGTTGGGCCTTCGATGCACTCTCTCGAGGTATACATTATGAGATCGGGATCGATCCTTACTTCGAACCTTCCGAGCTCGGGCTCGGCGTAGCAAACATTCGAAATCGGACTTCCCCGATTTCGGCCGTATACATAAAGGAAAGGTTGTAATTGAGCAGTGAGTGGCCTACGAAATTGAGATAAGTGTTTGGTCTAACTTTGACTTGAGAGATTAGGAATCCCCGACTTAAATGCTATGTGAAATTGCATGTGTGTGGTGTATAGGTGAGTTGATGAGTACCTCTGTGCCACTAAATTATCTGTTTGACATGTTCCCTTCCCCGTTTCCAATTTATTATATTCTTGTCTTGATTGTTTCATGATTATTGATGCTTCCATGTCTACTTGTTTTGTTAGATATTGTCTCACTTAATTGAAAGTGTTAATTGGTCCTTAGCTTCATTGTGGTACATTAACGGTTGAGCTGGTTGTCAGTATTTCATGATACATTTCCGTTGATTTCGCCGTGTAGTAATCATTGGTGAAGTTCTTAATGGTACAACTTTCTGTTTACATTTGTTGAGACATAAATATTGTGAAATACTTTGATTTAATTTGTGAAACCTTTATTATAAATGATGAAATGTGATTGTCTGGTGGGAGCGGGTTGCACGCCGCAACAAGGAGTGATAAGGGTGGACAGGTGGGCTCGGGTTGCACGTTGCAACATGAGGAATAAGGGTGATATATATATATAATAATAGTGGACAGGTGAGATCGGGTTGCACGCCGCAACAAGGAGTAATAAGGGAGAATATTCATGTTTTACTGGTTATATGATGAAGAATGGAATACTCAATTTTTTTATTTTGTTGTTCCCATATTCTGCTCTTACCGATATTTAAATTGTAGCTTAGAAATTTTCGTGAGGATTGGTTATAGCTGACATATGGAAATATAGCCGAGTTATTTAATTATTTACTGCAAGTTATTGTTTATTTAGTTTAGCATTTCTTTCCTTATTTATTAAACATTGTATACAGGTTATATTATAAATGCCCGGCCGTAGTCTCGCCACTACCTCGTCGAGGTTAGGCTCGACACTTACCAGTACATGGGGTCGGTTGTACTGATACTGCACTCTGCACTTCTTGTGCAGATCCAGGTTCCGGTTAGACTTGACTTCAAGTAGTAGCTGATTATTCGCATGGAGACACGAGGTAGTTCTGTGGGGTTCAGAGATTCCTGGAGTCTTCTCCATATTAGTTATTTACTGTTTTATTTAATTAAAAGCAGTTATATATTTTCTTTGAACCAAATACTTGTAGTAAACTCTTTGTAGTTCGTGAATTGTGACTCCAAACCCTAGGTAGCTAGATATTAGCATTAGTTTCGGGGTTTCGTTTCATTATTTCGTACATTATTCTTGATATTATTTATTGGATAGTATTAGATTTCGCGTACATTTTAAATTGTTTACTTATGTTTTAAATAAATTTTAAAAAGAAAATGAGTAGTTAAATTCTAACATTGGCTTGCCTAGCGAGTATGATGTTAGGCGTCATCACGATCCCGTTAGGCGTCATCACGATCCCAACGGTTGGGAATTTGGGTCGTGACAAGTTGATATCAGAGCATTAGGTTGCCTAGGTCTCACAATTCACGAAAAAGCTTAATAGAGTCTGAGGGATCGGTACGGAGACGTCTGTGCTTATCTCTCAGAGGCTATAAAGTTAGGTCCAAACTCATTTTATTTCTGCTCTGTCGTGGGATTCTCGCTATCTCAAATACTGATTGAACTCTTCTATTCTCTCGCAGATGGCGAGAACACGTGATTCTTCTTCCGCTGACCAAAACTCAGATCCTCCAGCAGCAGTACCTCCTACAAGGGGCAGAGGCCGAGGCCATGCCAGGGGCCGAGGCAGGGGCAGGACTCAACCTATTGCTCGGGTAGCAGCTCCAACTACATAGCCCCAGATAGAGATTGATGAGGGGACTACAGCTTAGACCGTTACAGCAGGACCAGCTCAGGTCCTGGAGGGGTTTATTGCTACCCCGGTGATTCAGGATGCTTTGGTGCGATTAGTGGACCTTATGGAGAGTGTAGCCCAGACTGGTGCATTCCCTGTGGAAGCAGCCGTATCTCAGGCTGGAGGAGGGGTTCAGACTCCTGTTACCCACACTTCTCAGTGTCACACCTCCTTTTTCCCGTTAGGGGTGAGATAAGGGAGTTTTTTTCAATTTAAGTGACATTATCGAATTTGGATTATTTATTTTATTCAGAGTCTCCACTTGGAATATTTACGGTGTCCCAAGTCACCGGTTTATTTAAAATCTCAAATCGAGGAAATTTGACTCCATAAAAAGTTTGCGAACCAGAAGACCGAGTAAGGAATTCTGTTAACCCGGGAGAAGGTGTTAGGCACTCCCGAATTCCGTGGTTCTATCAGGGTCGCTTAATGATTCATACATGGCTTTCATTGTTTAATTACTCATTTTTAGGACCTATGTATATTTTACTCTT
Source organism: Nicotiana undulata (assembly GCA_005239495.1). Classification (NCBI taxonomy): domain Eukaryota; kingdom Viridiplantae; phylum Streptophyta; class Magnoliopsida; order Solanales; family Solanaceae; genus Nicotiana; species Nicotiana undulata. The sequence goes on along the minus strand of ML275004.1, from coordinate 22,718 downwards.
TTACCGCTTCTAATTACTCTATTATTCGTAGTGGTGATATTATCTGAAACAAGACACGCGTACGTGTACTCATATGTTTAGTGCCTAAAAACCATGTCACACGTACGTGTACATAATTAATAGCCCTTAATATTAAAATTATTTAGCCAAAGTTACGCGAACGTGTACCTTGGTTTTATTTTGAAAATCGACGCTTAAATCATGTCACGCGTATGTGTACACAATTTGTCACGCTTAATTATTTAAGAAAACTTGGCCAAAGTCGCGCGAATGCGTACTTTGGCTGCATTTTGAAAGCCCGCGCTTAAATCATGTTACACGTATGTATACACAATTTGTCACGCTTCGTTATTATTAAAATATTTGGCCGATGTTGCGCAAACGCATACCTCGATTTATTTTGAAAATTGTAATTATGTCACGCGAACGTGTACATAATTAATAACATTTTTATTATTATTAAGATTGTTTTACCAAAGTCCCGCGAACGTGTACCTTGATTTATTTTTAAAAAATATATAATTATGTCATGCGAACGTGTACACAATCACAATAATAATTTAAATCACGCCTAAAAACATTTCTACGAGTATTCATTTTTAAATCGTAATCGTGTCAAGCGTACATAACCATGATGATAGATTAAGTCGCGGCTAAAGAATTTTTTACGAATGATGAAATAAAAATAAAATTAACATTAAACCCAATTCACATGTGTAGACTGTTACCAAAGCTCAACCCATTTAATTTCCAATTAATCAAATTCCTATCTCATCCAAAACAACTCCCACAAACCAAATAATGTCCATTTCTTTATCTTTATTTAATTAATAAACTGGTGCTATTTACGCATTAACTACCAGTCACATACATGGAGTTAAATAGAGTAATCAACCAACCATTTTGAAGCAACCCAAAGAGTTAAATAGTAAACAAACGAGAGTATGATGCTCTCCTCTTTATTTTAGCTAATACAGTAGTATTTTCAAAGTCTAAGTCCAGTTGGATTCCTAGCGAAGAAGGCGAAATTATTCAAATTCACTTAACTATAAGTCATGAATTACATATGCAGCAAAACTTCAAAGAAGCAATCAAAACAAAAACAGATATTAGGAATAAGAAAACACAAATAGAAATCAAGTAGGATTAGTGAAGAGAAATGGACCTCAACAAGCTTTCTTTTCTATTAACGAGAATTCGATTACAGCGAATCTGGCGATTGCAATCTGGATGAAAAACGCAACAGCAGTAGGAGATTGATCCGCGGACCATGAAAATAACCTCGGATGACATCGGCGGATTGAATCCTTACCGGAAAATCAATTAATCGATGAGATCCGAAATCGGACGAACTGGACTCAATCTCTACTTGAACCAGAAGATACGCAGAGTGACGTAGAATTTAGGAAAAGAAACAGAGCCTCTATTGGTTATTTAAAGATGCATGAAATAGTTTTGATAGTGTTGAAAAATGGATTAAGGGTGAAGATTTGGTGATGTTCACATGGTGGTGATGACGGAAGACTAAAATGGGCTGCTAGAGAGTGTCAGAGACGGAAGTTGATGGTTTACTTGGATGAAGAGTATTACAAATATGTATTACATAGTGTTGAAGAAGAACATTGTCAATTTTGTGAGCTCAGTGGAACGCCTCTCTTCTCTCTCATTTTCTGGACTGGAAGATCGTATGTTCCCTTCTTTCATTTTTGTTTGGGTAAGAGATCGAGAGATTTGCTGGGGTTTTTTTAAGGGGTTATGCGGCGGAAACTTTAGGGGAGGGAGTTGGGGTCTGGCAGATGGTTTTTGGTAAGGAGTCAAGGGAAGGGGGAGGCTTCTCTCTCATTCAAGTGTAGAGAGGATGAGGTATTAAAAATTAGGTCTTAGGTTGAAGATAGAAAGGGATTTGGGCTTTAAAATTGGGCTAACAAATGTCTAAACTTTAGCTAAATCTCTTTTAATATAAGGTAAATATACTATATAATGTAAAAATCAATCTAATTAACTAAACTAAATTATATGTAAAATATGAAATTATTTTTGGTATTTTTCAAATATCAAAATAAAAATAGAATTAGGTTAAAATCATCGCAAAAATTAAAATAATAATGCTATCAAAAATACTAATAATTCTTAAAATAAAGTGGAACTATTTTTTTTGTATTTTTTGACTTTTATGAAAGGTAGATAAAGTAACTAGATAAAATATCAATTAGCTAAATAAAAGAAAATATTTTTATAATTTTTATTTTTATGATAATGTGAAAAGGCCAAAACTAGTTAAAATAACGATATTGACCTAAACTAAATATTTAAACGCTAATAAGTATAAAATCTCGGGGAGGGTCAAAAATTACATGTCTACAGCTGCCCCTCTTTGACTGGAAACACGAAGAGTTTTCAGACAAAGAACGACGAGACATGTTTCTTGACCCGACCCTTATTTAGAGAGACCTAAAACTAAAAGAAAGGAGAATGTGACCGAGCCCTGGTATCTGAGCTGCCTACACATCCTTGGCTATAAAAGAATCAGGCCACGTGTAGTTTAGAAGTGAGAAGAAGATGGAGTATACCGAGGTGAAAAGACGATTAAGGTGTCCTTTCGACAAGGTTCCAGTCTGCGTCCCTGTTATTACATCAGAATCAAAAAACAAAAAGACTAACTAAGCCTGTCAGCTATGAGTTACAAGATTCTTATCTATAAGTCTTCTGAAGCTTGACCTTGAGTCTTGAATGGTCTTCATGCAGACTTTAGATTTGAACATTGTCGCTTGCTAGCTGCAGGTGTTGATTCATTCTTCCAAGGCTTCTTCGGATCAAAATCGGATATGCGGTTCTCGTGATTTCAGTCATGTCTTGAGCAGTTCACATCTTTCATCTGCTTCTTTATTTTTTGATTCATTTCTTTTGTTTTGTTTTTTTTTAAATTTCTTCACTATGGATTAAGACTTCTTCTTTTGGTAATATCGAACTCCGTGCCTTGAGGTAAAACCTGCTTAGACACCAAAACAAACAAACGAACGGAATTTTTCTTCCCCAGTTTTCACTAGGAAAATTTCGTGAGTTATTTGTAGCAAAAACTCTAAACTACTTCATTATTGAAAGCAATAAAAGTTCGGAAATAGTGTACCCCAAAAGTAACATGATGATTTTTGTTTTTGTGGATTGTGTTTCCTTATTTTCGAAATGATGCCTCAACTAAGGATTGATGTACCTTATGTTGGGAAAATGTGTCCAGGGAATGGAATACTCTATATAGGCAAAGATATCAGGGGGAGTGGTGTACCCTAAATTTAAGATCAAATCAACTAGGGAGTGGAGACTCTACGTCTAAAATCAAATCAATTAGGGAGTGGAGACCCTATTGTAATGATCCGACCGGTTGTTTTGTCTTATAGGACCTCGTTCCCCTAAATGAGACTTCCCGTAGTGGCTTTTTATGATTTATGACCTGTGGGGACGGGTGGTTCGAAATTCGAAAGAGTTTAGAGTAGTATAGGAACACTTAGTTCCTTAAGGTTGGCCTTTAAGGCCAAGTTTGACTTCGGTCAACGTTTTGAGTAAACGACCTCGGAATCGAGTTTAGACGGTTCCGATAGCTTCGTATGATGATTTCGGACTTGTGCGTGTGTCCGGAATGGGTTTTGGATGACCGGGAGTATTTCGGCACCAAATAGAGAAATAAGAGTTTCCTTAAGTTCAAACTGAGGTTTGGAATGCGTTTTTGTGTTATCGAGGTCCGAACGGAATTCTTAGACCGGGAATAGTTTCGTTATGTCATTTAGGACTTGTTTGCAAAATTTGGTGTCATTCCGAGTATTATAAGTCGGTTCGGCGCATTGTTAGCGAATTCAAGAACTTAAAGTTCTTAAGTTTGATTCTAGAGGTTTTGAGGTGTGATTTTGAGTTTTAGCGGTGTTTTGAGTGTTCCGAAGGCTTGAGCAAGTCCGTATTATGATATGGGACTTGTTGGTATATTTGGATGGGAACTCCGGTGGGCCCATATGCCCTACGGGCATCAAACGAGGCCAAAAACCAGCAGCAATAGCTGTTAGTGCACCAGGTATGGTGTGAACGCACCTGCGGTTGCCCAGTCGCAGGTAGGGACAGCTCATGCAGTCCTTGCTTCGCAGGTGCGCCCCTAGGTGAGGATGCCCAGTCAACGCATGTGCAGACCAAAATCCGCAGAAGCGGAGCCGCTGGTGCGGACTTTGTTCCGCAGGTGCGAGCCCAGGCCCCTTACCCCTCTTCTGCAGGTGCGAGACTTTTCTTGCAGGCGCGAGACCACAGGTGCGGTCCTCGAGCCGCAGGTGTGGAAACCCTGTAGGAAGTGAGGTCTTTTAAAATACGGGAAAGAACCATTTTACTCCATTTCTTTCCTCTATAGTCGACCTTGAGAGCTTGGAAAAGAGCCAAACGACCTAGCTACTGAAACGTAAGTGATTTCTACTCTAATCTTAGTTTAATCCATGAATTCTTAGGTAAATTAACCTCCTAATTAGTGAAAATCAAGGGTTAGAGTACAGACATATAGCTTTATGAAATTTGGAGGATTACCCACCAACTAGCTATGAAATCATGCAAAAATCATATATTAATGATCCTTAGGTTATGGGTAAGTGTTTCCTTCGAAAATTTCCGGAATCCGAGCATGTGGGCCAGGGGGTGTATTTTGGGATTCTTCAAAGTAAGTTGAAATAACTAAGTAAATAGGGGATTTTCATGCCTTTGAGTATAAATTAATGTATTTCTGCATCATTTGACTAGTTTCGAGCCCTTGGGAGACGAGTTTGGAATTTCGGGCGCATTCTTGACCCGGAAAGTAGGATCGGCACGAGGTGAGTCTCCTTTCTAACCTTGTAAGAGGGAATTGTCCCCATAGGTGATTATAAATGATTGTATGTCCTTATTTGCGGGGGCTACGCACGCACAAAGTGACGAGAGTTCGTGCATAGCTACTATTATGCATGTCGGGTAGTTTAGGATTCACGAGCAGGCTTTATGTGTTCTATCTGTGATCTGGTATGTGGACTAGGTAGTCTAATATCCTTGAATTTCATATATGAAGGCCTAGGAGGCTATGTTTCGAAGTTGGTATTTTTGAATTCCTTTTCTGCTAGTAAGACCCCGGTTAATTATCTGAAATCCCCGAGGATTAGGTATATGTATGCGGGAACCCGAATCGCATGTATGATTCGCGAGCGGGGCAGCCCTAGTATTATTGTAACCGTGTCGCATGTTCGATTTGCGAGCGGGGCAGATAGATGCATATATGGTTCGGGCCGTTCGACCCTCAGCAGTGCACATTTACTTTTCACGTCGTATCGGCCGTACGTTCACGGCCTGTTATATGTTTGATAATTTATTAGAAGCCCTATAATTGTAACTGTTCATTTTATGAAAGAGAGAAGGTTAAATAGCTTGTATGCCATGGAAAGGGATAGCGTGAGGGTACTAGAGAATGTTATCTGATGCTCATTTCCCTATTACTGTTCATTACTGCTATTATTGTTTAGCCTGTATTGATTTCATATTGTCTAAACCTAGTAAGTGTCACGTCGACCTCTCGTCACTACATCTTCGAGGGTAGGAGGGAAACTCACTGGGTACATATCTGTTTATGTACTCATGTTACGCTTCTATACTTAATTATACAGGTTCTGAGGCTGGTGCATCTGGTTATCAGACTGGAGCTTGATCCTGAGAGTATATTTTGGACCTGACTTTACGGTGAGTTGCTTTCCTTGGCGATTCTTAGCAGCACTATGGAGTTATCTTTTGTTTATTCATGTCTACTTCTTTCAGACAGTTGAACAGTTGATTTCGTCTTTTGTATATTCTACTAGTTCGCCTGTAGACTTGTGACACTAGTTCCTAGCACACAAGTAATAGACTTTATATTTTTGGAACTGAATATATATTGGTTCACGATCCTTGTGGCTACATTTATTTAAATTGGCTAATTTATCTGTTTCCACTTAAACGTTTTAAGCTTAAACTTTGGTAAGTGTTGGGATGTTTTATCAAATAAGGAAATTTCACTAGTAAATCAATTGTTGGCTTGCCTGACCCCGGTGTTGGGCGCCATCACGACCTGAGTTAGAAAGTTTAGGTCATGACAACATGGTATAAGAGCTCTAGGTTCACGTAGGTCTCACGAGTCACGGGCAGACCCATTAGAGTCTTGCGGATCGGTACGGAGACGTCTGTACTTATATTTAGGAGGCTATAGGGTGTTAGGAAACCTCTCTTTATTCATATTCTATCGTGCAGTCGATGGTATACTAAATCTTGCTCTTCTATTCTCTCACAGATGGTGAGGACGCGCGCAACCAACGTTCCAGACCCGGGAGATGCCGTTACCCCCGTCGTCCGAGGCCGTGGCAGAGGCCGGGGGAGGGTACCAGCCCGAGGTAGGGGACGAGGGCGTCCCAGAGCTATTCTAGTTGCACCACCAGCAGAGGATCTTATAGTAGAGGAGCAGGGTGAGGTGCCCCCAGCAGCTCCTGCTCCAGTGGACTTTATGACCGCACCAGACTTCCAGGAGGTCATGAGCCGTATGATGCGGTTCATGGATACTATGACCCAGGCTGGTTTATTTCCGGCTGATCCTGCCACATCTCAAGCGGGAGGGGGAGTCCAGACCCCTACTGCCTAGGCTACAGGTCATACAGCAGCACTATATCAGACCCTGGTTACACTGCCCATAGGCGGGGCCCAGCCTGTAGCAGCAGCACCTGAGTCTAGACCAGTTGCGCACGACAATCTGCAAAAGTTATTGGATAGATGGACCATATTGCACCCTTCTGTCTTCAAGGGTGAGCGTGGTGAGGATGGTCAGGACTTCATTGACAGGTGCAGGTATAGACTGCACAGCATGAGGATATTGGAGTCCCATGGAGTCGACTTCACTACTTTTCAATTGGAGGGCAGGGCCCGCAGATGGTGGCAGTCCTATATCCTTGGCAGACCGACAGGTTCTCCTCCTGTCTCTTGGGAGCAGCTTACCCGGATATTCCTGGACAAATACATTCCACCCTCTGATAGGGAAGAGCTACTGTACCGGGTTGAGCAGCTGGAGCAGGGTCTGATGTCAGTGACAGACTATGTGGCTAGGTTTTCTGAGTTGTCGCGTCACGCACTCATGATACTTCCTACAGAGGCTGAGAGAGTGTGGAGGTTTGTAGCCGGGTTACATTCAGGCATTAGGGCCAACATGGCCCGAGAGGTGGAGATGGGGACTTCTTATCAGCTGGTGGTAGAGATTGCTCGCATTATCGAGGGGTATCGGTCGAGGATCAGAGAGCAGGTGCAGCAGGCTAAGAGAGCCAGATTCTCCGGTGATTTCAGAGGCGCCCCAGCTAGGGGCAGAGGTTAGTTTGGCAGGGGCCAGCCCAGCAGGCCCCCATATTCAGCACCCCCACCACCCTCTCGTGGTGCTCTAGTGAGGCCTTATTTCAGTGTCATGCCAGAGGGTTCTCACCGTCCCCCAGTTATTTAGAGTTCTTCTTCAGGGCAGTAGACCATGGCACCGAGGGGATGTTACGAGTGCGGGGATCCAAGCCATTTCAGGAGGACTTGTCCTAGGTTTCTGGGCAAGGTAGTACAACAGGGTTATCATCCCATGAGTCCAGCACCAGCGGTCCGGCCACCCTGGGTGGAGGACAGGCCGACATGGGTCTTCCTAGAGGTGGAGGTCAGACCGGGGGAGTTCAGTCAGCTCCTATTCATTCCAGCGGAGGTCAGTCATCCGGTGCACCAGCCAGATTCTATGTTATTCCGGCCTGATCAGATGCAGTGGCCTCAGATGTCGTGATCATAGGTATTATTTCAATATGTGGTAGAGAGGCATCGGTGTTATTTGATCCAGGATCTACTTATTCATATGTATTCGCCTTATTTTCTTGTTCTCTGGATGTTCCTCGCGAGTCCTTGGGTACTCCTATTTATGTGTCCACCCCCATGGGCGATTTTGTGGTGGTAGACCAAATTTATCGGTCCTATGTGGTTACATTTTGCAAGTTCAAAACTAGAGCGGACCTCATATTGCTCGATATGGTTGATTTCGAGGTTATTCTAGGCATGGATTGGCTATCTCTTTATCATGCCATTCTATATTGCCATGCCAATATAGTTACTCTAGCCATGCCCGAGATGCCTAGGCTGGAGTGGAGAGTTTCCTCAGTTAGTGCAGCCAGTCGAGTTATTTCCTTCCTGAAGGCTCGACATATGGTCTAGAAGGGTTGTCTGGCCTATCTTGCTTATGTGCGGGACACCACTGCCGAGTCTCTGACGATTGATTCAGTTCCAGTAGTTTGGGAGTTTGCAGATGTATTCCCTTCAGACCTTCCAGGCATGCCTCCGGATCGTGATATTGATTTCTTTATTGACTTGGCTCCGGGCACCCAGCCTATATCTATTCACCTGTACCGTTTGGCTCTGAAAGAATTGAAGGAATTGAAGGAGCAGCTTGAGGAGTTTTTGGCTAAGAGGTTTATCAGGCCGAGTGTATTGCCTTGGGGTGCTCCAGTTCTATTTGTGAAGAAGAAGGATGGGTCTATGCGGATGTGTATGGACTACTGCCAGTTGAACAAGGTCACCATTAAGAACAAGTATCCATTGACGTGTATCGATGATTTGTTTGACCAGTTGCAGGGTGCTCGGGTGTTTTCTAAGATTGATTTGAGATCGGGGTATCATCAGCTGAAGATTCGGGACACAGATGTTCCGAAGACTGCTTTTCGTTCGAGGTATGGCCATTATGAGTTCCTGGTGATGTCCTTTGGCTTGACTGCTTTTCGTTCGAGGTATGGCCATTAGTAGCGTAGGTGGCTTGAATTGCCGAAGGATTATGATATCACCATTCTTTATCATCCGGGCAAGGCAAATGTGGTAGCAGATGCCTTGAGCAGGAAGGCGGAGAGTATGGGTAGTTTGGCTTATATTGCAGCAGAGGAGAGACCCCTAGCCATGGACATTCAGTCCTTGGCTAACCGCCTGGTGAGATTGGACCTTTCAGAGCCCCGCTGAGTCCTTGCACATGTGGTTGCACAGTCTTCATTATTGGGAGAGATTAAGGCCCGGCAGATTGATAATCTGTGTTTGGCAGAGCTACGGGAGACAGTGATTAAGGGTGGTGCCAAGGAGGTTACTATGGGAGAGGATAGTGTCCTGAGACTTTAGGGCCGTTTATGTGGTCCTAATGTTGATGGCCTGAGGGAGAGGATTCCAGAGGATGCACGGACAGTTCACGATATTCTGTTCATCCTGGCGCTACGAAAATGTATCGTGACTTGAAGAAACATTTATGGTGGAGGCGGATGAAGAAGGACATAGTGGAGTATGTGTCTAGATGTCTTAATTGCTAGCAGGTCAAGTATGAGCACCAGAAGACAGGAGGCCTGCTTCAGCAGATGCCCATTCCTGAGTGGAAGTGGGAGCGCATCACTATGGACTTCGTGATTGGGTTACCTCGGACTTTGCGGAAGGTTGACGCGGTTTGGATCATTGTGGATAGGTTGACAAAATTGGCGCATTTCATTCTAGTAGATACTACTTATACTTCTGAGTGGTTGGCCCATTTCTACATTCGGGAGATAGACTGGTTGCACAGACAGTTAACGGTATTCTGTTCATCCTGGCGCTACGAAAATGTATCGTGACTTGAAACAGCATTTTTGGTGGAGGCGGATGAAGAAGGACATAGTGGAGTATGTGTCTAGATGTCTTAATTTCCAGCAGGTCAAGTATGAGGACCATAGGACAGGAGGCCTGCTTCAGCAGATGCCCATTCCTGAGTGGAAGTGGGAGCGCATCACTATGGACTTTGTGGTTGGGTTACCTTGGACTTTGCGGAAGGTTGACGCGGTTTGGATCATTGTGGATAGGTTGACCAAATCGGCGCATTTCATTCCAGTAGCTACTACTTATACTTCTGAGATTTTGGCCCATTTCTACATTCGGGAGATAGACTGGTTGCACAGTGTGCCTGTGTCCATTATATAAGATCGAGGTCCTCAGTTCACCTCGCACTTCTTGAGAGCATTGCATAGTGAGTTGGGCACCCAGATAGATCTCATCACATCATTCCACCCTCAGACTAATCGTCAATCGGAGCGGACAGTTCAGATATTGGAGGACATGCTCAGGGCATGTGTAATTGACTTCGGAGGTCAGTGGGACTAGTTCTTGCCTTTGGCCGAGCTTGCTTACAATAATAGTTATCAGTCCAGCATCGAGATGGCTCCATTTAAGGATTTATATGGTCGGCGATGTCGTTCTCCTATCGGGTGGTTTGAGCCTGGCGAGGCTAAGTTATATGGCACCGACCTAGTAAGGGATGCTTTAGAGAAAGTGAAGTTGATTCAGTAGAGGCTTCGCACAACACGGTCTAGAAAGAAGAGTTACACAGATCAGAAGGCGTTGACGTATCATTTATGGAGGGAGACAAGGTCTTGTTGAAAGTCTCGCCGATGAAGGGTATTATGAGGTTCGGGAAGAAGGGCAGGCTGAGCCCAAAGTTTATAGGTCCTTTCGAGGTATTGAGGCGAGTTGGGGAGGTTGCTTATGAGCTTGCTTTACCTCCCAGTTTATCAGGATTTCATCCGGTCTTTCATGTATCCATGCTCCGGAGGTACCACGCCGACACCTCTCACGTGGTTGATTTTGGTACCATTCAGCTGGATGAGAGGTTGGGCTACGAGGAGGAGCCAGTTGCTATTATTGATAGGCAGGATCGACAGTTGAGGTCCAAGAGGATTTCTGCCGTAAAAGTCCAATGGAGGGGCCAACCAGTCGCGGAGGCCACTTGGGAGTCTGAGGAGGACATGCGGAGCCGATATCCACACTTATTCAGCACTTCATGTATGATTCTAGACTCGTTCGAGGACGAATGTTTGTTTAAGAAGTGGAGAATGTAATGACCCGACCGGTTGTTTTGCGTTATAGGAACTCGTTCCCCTAAATGAGACTTCCCGTAGTGGCTTTTTATGATTTATGACCCGTGGGGACAGGTGGTTCGGGATTCGGAAGAGTTTAGAGTAGTATAGGAAAACTTAGTTCCTTAAGGTTGGCCTATAAGGCCAAATTTGACTTCGGTCAACGTTTTGGGTAAACAGCCTCGGAATCGAGTTTTGACGGTTCTGGTAGCTTCGTATTATGATTTCGGACCAGTGCGTGTGTACGGAATGGGTTTTGGATGAACCGGGAGCGTTTCGGCGCCAAATAGCGAAATAAGAGTTTCCTTAAGTTCAAATTGAGGCTTGGAACGAGTTTTTGTGTTATCGAGGTCTGAATGGAGTTCCGAGACTGGGAATAGTTTCGTTATCTCATTTAGCACTTGCTTGCAAAATTTGGTATCATTCCGAGTAGTATAGGTCAGTTCGGCGCATTGTTAGCGAATTCAAGAACTTAAAGTTCTTAAGTTTGATTCTAAGGGTTTTGAGGTGTGATTTTGAGTTTTAGCGTTGTTTTGAGTGTTGCGAAGGCTCGAGCAAGTACATATTATGATATGGGACTTGTTGGTATATTTGGACGGGGGCTCAGGTGGGCCCAGATGCCATCCGGGCATCAAACGAGGCCAAAAACCAGCAGCAATAGCTGCTAGTGCACCAGGTCTGGTGTGACCGCACCTGCGGTTGCCCAGTCATAGGTGCGAGACCGCTCATGCGGTCCTTTCCTCGCAAGTGCGGCCCCAGGTGAGGTTGCCCAGTCAACGCAGGTGCGAACCAAAATTCGTAGAAGCGGAGCCGCTGGTCAGAACTCCGTTGCGCAGGTACGAGCCCAGGCCCCTTGCCCCTCTTCCACAGGTGCGAGTCCGCAGGTGCGGTCCTTGAGCCGCAGGTGCGGAACCCTGTAGGCAGTGAGGTCTTTTAAAATACGGGAAATAACCATTTTACTCTATCTCTTTTCTCCATAGTCGACCTTGAGAGCTTGGAAAAGAGCCAAACGACCTAGCTACTGAAAGGTAAGTGATTTCTACTCTAATGTTAGTTTAATACATGAATTCCTAGGTAAATTAAGCTCCTAACTAGTGAAAATCAAGGGTTAGATTACAAACCTAGGGCTTTATGAAATTTGGGGAATTACCCACCAACTAGCTATGAAATCATGCAAAAATCATATATTAATGATCCTTAGGTTATGGGTAAGTGTTTCCTTCAAACAAATTCGGAATCCGAGCATGTGGGACCGGGGGTGTATTTTTGGATTCTTCAAAGTAAGTTGAAATAATTTAGTAAATAGGGGAATTTCATGCCTTTGAGTATAAATTAATGTATTTATGCATCATTTGACTAGTTTCGAGCCCTTGGGAGACGAGTTTGGAGTTTCGGGCGCATCCTTGACCCGGAAAGTAGGCTCGGCACGAGGTGAGTCTCCTTTCTAACCTTGTAAGAGGGAATTGTCCCCATATGTGATTATAAATGATTGTATGTCCTTATTTGCGGGGGCTACGCACGCACAAAGTGACGAGAGTCCGTGCATAGCTACTATTATGCTTGTCGGGTAGTTTAGGATTCATGAGCATGCTTTATGTGTTGTATCCGTGATCTGGTATGTGGACTAGGTAGTCTAATATCCTTGAATTTCATATATGAAGGCCTAGGAGGCTATGTTTCGAAGTTGGTATTTTTGAATCCCTTTTCTGCTAGTATGACCCCTGTTAATTATCTGAAATCCCTTAGGATTAGGTATATGTATGCGGGAACCCGAGTCGCATATATGATTTGCGAGCGGGGAAGCCCTAGCATTATGTTAACCGCGTCGCATGTTCAATTCAAGAGCGGGGCAGATAGATGCATCTATGGTTCGGGTCGTTCGACCCTCGGCAGTGTACATGTACTTTTCATGTCGCATCGGTCGTACGTTCACGGCCTATTATATGTTTGATAATTTATGAGAAGCTCTGTAATTGTAACTGTTGATTTTATGAAAGAGAGAATTTTAAATAGCTTGTATGCCATGGAACGGGATAGCGTGAGGGTACTAGAGAATGTTATCTGATGCTCATTTCCCTATTCCTATTCATTACTGCTATTACTGTTTAGCCTGTATTTATTTCATATTGTCTGACCCTAGTAAGTGTCACGTCGACCTCTCGTCACTACTTCTTCGAGGGTAGGCGGGATACTCACTGGGTACATATTTGTTTATGTACTCATGCTACGCTTCTGTACTTAATTGTACAGGTTCTGAGGCTGGTGTATCTGGTTATCAGATCGGATCTTGATCTTGAGAGTATATTTTGGACCTGACTTCACGGTGAGCTGCTTTCCTTGGCGATTCTCAGCAGCATATGGAGTTATCTTTTGTTTATTCTTGTCTACTTCTTTCAGACAGTAGAACAGTTGATTTCATCTTTTGTATATTCTACTAGTTCGCTTGTAGACTAGTGACACTAGTTCCTGGCACACACGTAGTAGACTTTATATTTTTGGAATTGTATATATATTGGTTCACGATCCTTGTGGCTACATTTATTTAAGTTGGCTAATTTATCCTTTGCCACTTAAACGTTTTAAGCTTAAAATTTGCTAAGTGTTGGGATGTTTTATCAAATAAGGAAATTTCACTAGTAAATCAATTGTTGGCTTGCCTGACCCCGGTGTTGGGCGCCATCACGACCCGAGTTAGAAATTTTGGGTCGTGACACCTATGTTGGAAAAGAAGACTAGGGAGTGGAAACCCTATGACTAAAATAAAATCAACTAGGGAGTGGATACCCTATGTTGGAAAATCATCAATAAGGGAGTGGAGACCCTATGTTGGCATCAACTAGTGAGTGGTGACCCTTTGTTGGCATCAGGTTATGCTGGCCTCAACTAGGGAATGAAGGCCCTATGTTGGCATCAACTAGGGAATGGAGACCCTATGCTGGCATCAGGTTATGCTGGCATCAACTAGGGAGTGGAGACCCTATGTTGGCATCAGGTTATGCTGGCATCAACTAGGGAGTGGAGATCCTATGTTGGCATCAACTAGGGAGTGGAGGCCCTATGTCGGCATCAGGTTATGCTGGCATCAACTGGAGAGTGGAGACCCTATGTTGGCATCAACTAGGGAATGGAGACCCTATGTTGGAAAGAAGACTAAGGAGTGGAGACCCCATGTCTAAACGAACAAAGAAGGATTTTTTTTTTGAGAAATTCATTCTTTTAAACTAATCGCCCCAATGCTTATTTTATGAGGACATAAATAACCTATTTTTTTTAGAACAAGACTTCTTATTTTTTAAAATTATTCTAGGAGAAAATTCATCAGGCTATGTTTTATTATCTTAGGAGAAATATTCATCGAACTAAGACGTCTATCCTAGGAGAAAGTTCATCAGACTAGTTTTTTTTTGGTATCTTAGGAGAAAGATTCATCAGACTAAGATTTCTATCCTAGGAGAAATTTCATCATACTAGGTCTTCTATCTTAGGAGAAAGATTCATCGGACTAAGATTTCGATCCTATGAGAAAATTCATCAGACTAGGTCTTCTATCTTAGGTGAAAGATTCATCAGACTAAGATTTCTATCCTAGGAGAAATTTCATCATACTAGGTCTTCTATCTTAGGAGAAAGATTCATCGGACTAAGATTTCGATCCTATGAGAAAATTCATCAGACTAGGTCTTCTATCTTAGGTGAAAGATTCATCAGACTAAGATTTTAATACTAGGAGAAAATTCAACATCTAGGCCCTTTTTTTTTTGTTATCTTAGGAGAAAGATTCATCATCCTAATATTTCTATCGTAGGAGAAACATTTATCAGACTAGGTTTCTTTTCTTAGGAGAAAGATTCATCAGACTAAGACGTCTATCCTAGAAGAAAGTTCATCAGACTAGGTTCTTTTTTGGTATCTTAGGAGACAGATTCATCAGACTAAGATTTCTATCCTAGGAGAAAGTTCATCATACTAGGTCTTCTATCTTAGGAGAAAGATTCATCGGACTAAGATTTCGATCCTAGGAGAAAATTCATCATACTAGGTCCTTTTTTTGTTATCTAAGGAGAAAGATTTATCAGAATAAGATCTCTATCCTAGGAGAAAGTTCATCAGACTAGGTCGTCTATCTTAGGAGAAAGATTCATCAGACTAAGATTTCTATCCTAGGAGAAAGTTCATCAGACTAGGTCTTCTATCTTAGGAGAAAGATTCATCGGACTAAGATTTCGATCCTAGGAGAAAATTCATCATACTAGGTCCTTTTTTTGTTATCTAAGGAGAAAGATTTATCAGAATAAGATCTCCATCCTAGGAGAAAGTTCATCAGACTAGGTCGTCTATCTTAGGAGAAAGATTCATCAGACTAAGATTTTTATTGAAAGAAAATCCATCAGACTAGGACTTTTATCCTAGGAGGAAAAATGTGAAAAGCAATGGCAAACTTTTAGGCACACTAGCAAGACAAATAAAAGCAAAGAAACTTCCTTTTGTCAACTCTTCTCTTCAGTTCATTCTCTTTTTTTTGAACCACTTTCCTTGCACTACTTTGTTCCTGTTTCAAACAAAGAAAATTTGGTTAGTTTTGAAAGTGGTGGTCGGTTTGTGGCCTTGATTCCTGCGCAGCTTGGCTTTTGCTCTATCAACTTGAGTCGGTTTCAAGATACTTTTGATCTGCATCAACCTTGAATGTTTCACACCCAGTGCCATTTGCATTTGTGGCTCAGTCAACCTTATCCCAACTGGAGATCTTTGCTTAGTGACCTTTTCTGACATCTTGAATGGCTTCTTGCTTCTATACACGAAATTCCACTCTCCTCTGTCTCACTCAAGTGAATTGGTTTCGCTTTTTGAGCAATTTATCTGTCAGAGAGAGTCACCAGTAATCTTTGCTTGTGCCAGGTAGGCTGACAAGAATCTTTTTTTTTTGGGGGGAGGGGGGAGGGCGGGAAGTCTTTCTTTGAATCCTCAATGCATGTTGACTGTACAAAATGAGTGTGCTGGCCAAATTTACTTTGTGCAACTGAAAAGATGGTAGCAGATTTTGAAATCTTTTCTTGCTTGTTTTGACAAGGACTGACTCAGAGGGAAGGACACAATGATTCAAAGAAACAATATTGACAAGAAATGCCCCTTTCGGAAGGACAAGGAAAGAGTTTTTTCTTCTTTTATTTATTTTATTTTGCGGTAACTAGCCTTAATGACCATGACATGCATTTTGGACTTAATGGACGATCTATCAAACTAATCCAATCTTTCCATTTACCATTCCTATGACCTTTGAAGTCATGCTTGTTTGTGTCAACCATTTGAATCAACTTCATGACTCACTATCGACTAGTGGTGCCCCGGGGGGTTTTCACCGACAACTCTCTCTCATTTATTTATCTTTGCTTACCGTCACCTTACAGTGCCCGTGAAGGTTTTCACTAGTAAGACTCTCTCATTTTTTCTTTTCTTTTTCTTTTTCTTTTGTGAGAAACTTCGTAGTGTTCTATGTCGTATGGCAATTGTTGCTCATTTCATGCTTTCTTGCGTGAGAAACTGATAGTGTTCTATGTCGCGTGACAACCCGTTCTCATTGCATGCTTCTCTTAGAATTCTTGAAGGCATATCGGGAGGTCTTTATTTGGAAGGTTTTTGGATAAGGTTGGAAATGAGGGTTGGCATGAAGGCTTAAAGTAGATTCAGAATGAGGGGTTATAAACTTACAACTCTTGGAATCGACTCTTTTAAAGGTGAAATAAAATTTCTGCCCCAGTTTTAGCTACTAGGGATTTTTTCTGGATTTTTTTAAACTCTTATTTGGTTGGACCAAAACCGTGTAAGACTGCCTACGTATCCTTTTTTTTAAGGAATCGGGTCTAACGTAGTTCAAACATCTGATCTAACTATTTTTAATCTTTCTTTCTTTTTATCATGTTTTTCTTTTCTTTTTCACATTTTTCTTTCTTTCTTCTTTTTTTTTTCAAAACAAGTTGCCCCAATTTTTATTTTTTGGGGGCATGGACCTTTGACTGTTCTTTTCTTCTTTTTTCTTTTACCTGAACTTTCTAAGAATTGCCCCAGTTTGTACTCTTGGGACATGGACCTTTCTTCTCTCTTTTTTTTGACTCTTGACTCTAAATTTGATTCCAAAAAAGGGTGGTCAAAGAAAATAACACAGGATCAAAAGGGGTAACAAAGGGTATAGAGTGTTTAGGTAGCAGAAATAGGGCCTCTCGTCCTCGAGAATGCCAAAATATATTATCTTTTTGCGATCATAGCATTGATGAACATGTCTATTTTCTTGGTGTGTCGTGGTCGAAAGACACTTTCCATCCATTAATGTCAAACTTTCAACCAAGCCTCAATTGATTAAACATCCTCAAGCCCGATCTTTACGATGATTTGAAGGCGAATTTTACTCAACCTTAATTCCAATGTATTTCAACTCTTTATTTATCCTCAAAAGTCTCTTTCTCACTTATCTCATTCAAGACTAAATCATTTTTTAAGATCTGGCCAAAATTTTCGCATGCATGTCATATCACTAAAACTAGCGGGAAAAGAACTAAACATGGAATGACACAAAAGGACAAATTGTATTTCATTGAGTAAACAACAAGACAAACAACCTAAAATCCGAGTTACAACCCTAAAATAACCCGGATAATGAAAATAGCAACAAAACAGACAGACAAGACTGACACAAACATAACCGAGGGATAGAAGGGTTTAACTCAATAAAACAAATAAAATCTGGATCACAACCTTGAAATAACCCAGATAATAGAAAAAACATCAAAACAAGCTACCAAGATTCCTTCCTCATGAGGAGGGAATGACTTTTCAATTGCTAAGCTTGACATTTAGCCATAAATTTTCATTAGAATCAACAGAGCCTTCTCCAATTTCAAAATCATTAACTTCAGTCAGCAAGTTCCCGAGAGGATTCTCATACTCCCTGTCACCACGCATCATCCCCACAAAGTGTGCCTCATCATGTGTAGGTAAATGATTCTGCATGATATTCTGGGTGTCATTGTCTTGGATCACAATCAGTTTTTCTTGGATCATCCTTTCTATATCTCTTTTCAAATCCTGACAGCTTTCAACATCATGCCCCTAAGCATTGGAATGGTATTCAAGCCTTTTAGAATGGTCAAAGCTTCTTGCATGTGGGTCCACATGATTTGGAGGAATAGGTACATTCACGTCATAATGCTTTAATTTCTCAAACAAGTTTGCATAAGACTGTCCTATTGGTGTAAAATTATCTTTCAACCTTTATTCTCCTCTATACCCCTGGCTTGGATGTGGGTTATAGGGAACTTGAAAATTTTGTGGAGGCTGGTGGAGATTTTGAGATGCTAGTGCTCGTCTTCTGGAGTGTCTTGGTGGTTGGACAACATACTCAGGTGGAGCAAAAGAGTATTGTGGGTTTTGAGGTGGATAGTCGTGCTCAGGGGAATCATCGAAAAACAGATGAGGCTGGTCATACCTTCGAGATGTTCTCCTAGGACCTCTTCTCGACCCTGATGTCATCATGATTTCTTCATCCTTCACATTCATGTCACTAAAATTACCAGATTCAATCCGGACTGCCTGGGTTGCAGCTTTGAGAGTTTCTTGACTTATAATTCTGCATGTCTTAAGGCCATTCCCTATCATTTCTCCCATTTTGATTGCTTCCGAGAATGATTTGCCAACTGTGGACATCATGTTTTTAAAATAATATAGCTCTTGAGCCTGAAGGACGACATTGATTAGCTCGTGGTCATCCATGGGTGGCTTAACTCTAGCTGTTTGCTCTCTCTATTTAATGGCATATTCCCTGAAACTTTCAATTGGTTTCTTCTTCAGGCTTGAAAGGGAATTGCGGTCTGGGGCGATGTCGATGTTGTATTGGAACTCTTTGACAAAGGCCAGAGCCATATCATCCAATATATGTCGGCTAAATGCATCTTGATCAGTAAACAATTCAGAGGCTACCCCCGTAAGGCTTTCCCCAAAATAAGCTAGTAGCAATTCTTCATTTCTTCCTGCACCTCTTAGCTGATTGCAATACCTTTTCACGTGGGCTATGGGGTCTCCATGTCCATCATACTTTTCAAATTTGGGGATCCTGAAACCAAGTGGCAAACGAACATCGGGGAACATGCATAAATCCCTAGAGGCAATACTCTTATGACCTGCCAACCCTTGCATTTTTTTCAACTGTTGTTCTAAGCTTTTTAGTCTCTGGGTCATTTCTTCATGTGCCATCTTTTGGGCAGGCTTCTCAACCGTTGCAGGAAGATCTAATAGGTACGAATGGTACTAAGGAGAGTGGTATTGTTCTTGCTGGGTAGCAAATTGTGACTCATGAGTCTGTACCACTGTTGGCTGTGGGGCGGGCATAACAGCAGCGGTTATCTGATTGGTTGTCAATGGCACACTTTGGGAGCACGCAACAGAAGTTCCAGTTATAGTTGTACAGTTGGGATAAGGACTGAATCCATGTGGATAGGATTAATCAGACAATGAGACCGGAATGGCAGTAGTCGAGATGGGTGTGAACTCTGGAAAACCACGAGAAGAAAAGGGCGGTCCTTGGCAGTTATCCCATGCTTGACACATTTAAGTCCTTTTCTGTTTCAGTACTCTATTTTTCTCAGCCACAATAGACTCTTGTTGAACCCTCTGACCCTGAGTCTCATGACTGCTCGTAACAACTCCGATGTCAGTTGTCATTTTTCCCTTGGATTTTGTGTTGTCAGCTTACACCAAACCGATCACCTCAAACTTTCTTCACAATTCAAAACAAAAGACACGTTAGAATGGACACAGTCGGTCCTTATTATTATCATTCTTTTTTCTTTTCATTTTTTTCACTTTTTTTTTTCAAAGTCATTTGATCGAACCTGATGTGGGTTGCCTACGTATCATGTGGGAACATGAATCAGATCTTGCGTAGTTCGAAATAACCTAACTCTTTCGGGGTTTTTTCTGTTGGACTTTGGATTTCTTTTTTGTATTTTGTTTTCAAAACAAAGACTTAAAAAGAAGAAAGAAAATATTTTTGGATTTAGATTTGTTTGTTTTTTTTTTTTTTTTTAGAATTTTTGAAAAGAAAGACTTCTAAAGAAAAGAGATTTTTTTTTTTTAATTTCATTTTTTTTTTGAAATTTCGAAAGAAAAACTCCTAAAGAATAAAGGAAATATTTTGTGGATTTTTAGACTTTTATTTTGAATTTATGAAAGAAATACTTCTAAAGAAAAAGAAAATATTTTTGAATCTTGAATTTTCTTTTCAATTTTCAAAATAAGAATGAAAATATTTTTGAATTTTTATTTTGGTTTTTTTTGACTTTTTCTATTTGAAATTTTTGAAAGAAAGACTTCTAAAGAAGATAGAAAGTATTTTCTTTGAATATTTGATTTTTCGTTTTTTGAATTTTTAGGAGAAAGACTTCTAAAAAGGGTAGAAAATATTTTTTTGATTTTTGATTTGATTTTCTTTTCGAATGAAAGACTTTTAAAATAAAAGAAAAAATACTTTTGGTTTTAGATTTTTTTTATTTTAAATTTTCTAAAGAAAGACTTCTAAAGAGTAATTAAAGAAAATCTATTTATTTTTTATTTTTGAGAATTGGGAACATCAACACACCAGCAAACTTTAATGCCAAAAATCTCATCTATCAACCATCCGAACTCATCCCGGAGCCCTCGAGACCTCAACCAATGGTACCTACAAGTCGTACATGATCACCCGAACTTAGTCAAACCCTCGGAATACCCAAAATAACATCGAAATACCAAATCAATCCATGATTCAAGCATAAGGATTTCTAAACTTCCGAAATTCGCCAACGATGCTGAAACTAACTAAACCGCGTCCGAATGACCTGAAAATTTGCACACACATCCCAAATGATTCTATGGACCTATTTCAACTTCCGAAATTCTATTCCGACCCCGATAGCTAATTTTCCAGTGCCGACCGAAAATCGCCGAAAATTCAATTCGCCAATTCAAGCCTAATTCTACTCCGGACCCACGAACAACATTTCGAATACATTCCTAAGTCCCAAATCACCTAACGAATCTATCTGAGCCATAAAAACCACATTTGGAGATCATTTACCCATAAGTCAACTTTCAATTGACTTTTCCAACTATTAAACCATCTTAAGAGACTAAGTGTCTCACTTCTCACCACGACCACTCCGAACTCGGACCAATCAACCTAACACAACACACATGAGCTGCACAACACAAAATGAAGCAGAAACGGAAAAAATAGAGCTAATCACACGGAACGACCGGCCGGGTCATTACGTTAAAAGACCCACGACCCAACCTTACCATTGAAATCTTTGGAAGATTCCTTTAAGACTGAAACCGTTGAGATGACTCTTCAAAAGATCCAATACATAAGATATTATCCCATTTATTTAATATTATATACTTTGGATTTTATTTTCTTTATGTTAGAGTACTCTTCTATCGTAATTTTACACTTGTTTATTTGCAATCTTTTAAAGTATTCTACTTAACTTTTTCTCGTGGTTGATAAAATAATTGGTTATTATTTTTATTATTTGATTTAATTTAGCATTTTTTCATAGTTCCAGAATTCTTATATCAAAATTTTTATTAATCTATTTTAATTTTAGAGTTTATTAATTTGTGAAATTTAACAAAAAAGTAGAATTTAGGCTTTTGGTATCGAATAAATTGATGTTTCTTAACTAAAATAAATAAAAATTTGTAAAATTAAATAGATTATTAAATTTAAGAAAGTAAATAAAAAGTTGTTAAAACTTATCTTTATATGTTTTTAAAAGGCTATCTCAGGATTCAGAAGAAAAAAAAAAGAGTAGAGAGCAAAATATTTTTTTAGGTTTTGTTAAGAACCGTAAGAAAGAGCAAAACGTCGGTTAAGCCTGATATTGCTTATACTGTAGGATTTAGCACGAAAGTTTAGTTTTTTCTTATTACTAAAAATTTCCAGCTGTTGGGAGTTGTATTTTATAAGAATAGAGGAGTACAAAAAGAGGTACGTCCCTGCCCTTGAAATTACAACATTAGTATAACTATCCATCCTTCAAAAGGGGATAGGGAGAAATATATGCATCCCTAACCCATTACAAAGCAAATAATTAGCTCACAAGAAAATTTGTCGTATCGAACATGGTTCTAATACTAGGCATCTGATTCTTGTTGTAATGATCCGGCCGGTCGTTCCGAGAGTTATAGCCTCTTCTCCCCCATTTTTGTTTCTTTATATGTTGTTCAACTTTATTATGCTGCATCGGGTTGGTTGGTTCGGGTTCAGAGTGATTTTGGAATGGAATGAGACACTTAATCTCTTAATTTAGAATTTAAGTGGGAAACATCAATCGGAAGTTGACTTATTAGTAAACGATATAAGATCAGGGTTTTCATGGTTTGGATAGCTCTGTTTGGTGATTTTGGACTTAGGAGTGTATTCATAATGTAATTTGAGGCCCGTGGTAGAATTGGGCTTGAATTGGAGAAATTGAAAATTTGGCGATTTCCGATCGGCAGTGGAAAATTAGATATCGGGGCGGGAATGGAATTCCAAAAGTTGGAGCAGGTTGGTAGTGTCATTTTTGACGTGTGTGCAAAATTTCAAGTCATTCGGACGTGATTTGGTAGGTTTCGGCATCGTTGGCGAATTTTGGAAGTTTAGAAATCCTTTTTTTTTTAGCAAATTATACTACTAGGCTAGGTGCCTAATAGCGATTTTATTAATAATAAAACGAAAATAATAACAAGTATGTTGTCCTACTACACATAGGA
>ML275002.1:93702-146579 GCA_005239495.1 Nicotiana undulata | reverse complement strand
CACTCAGTCTTTTCCTGATAAATTGTTTTGACACTCAGAGTATTTTGATACTATTTCTTGAAAAGTGAAACACTGTTTTGGGTCGAGAACCCGATTTATTTATGGCCTAAGGGCTAATTGAGAGTGTCTGACTGAGTGAGGCTTTCAGGACCATATTGTGAGGAGGCTTCCATGCCTTATGAGTGATGTGAGGAGACTTCCAGGCCTTATGCGTGATGTGAGGAGGCTTCTAGGCCTTATGAGTGATGTGAGGAGGCTTCCAGGCCTTATGAGTGATGTGAGGAGGCTTCCAGGCCTTATGAGAGGTGTAAGGAGGTTTCCAAGCCTTATGAAAGAGATGAGAAGGATTCTAGGCCTTATGTTATTATTGCGCTTGGGCTGTAGGAGCCCCTTCGGAGTCTGTAACACACCCCCAGTGAGCGCCGGTACCGATTGAGTGATGATGATAGCCCGCGGGGCTGATACTGAGTGATGATGATACTGAGTGATGATGATACTAAGTGATGATGTTACTGAGTGATTGAGAAAATGCCTGATGGGCAGAGTGATTGTGAGGTTGCCTGATGGGCTGATACTGAAGGAAATTGTTACGAGAAATGATTATGGCCCGAGGGGCAGTTTATGAAGATTTTTACTGAGTTTTCAAACTATGAATTAATTTGTTTTCAAACTGGTTTTAATGAGAATTTTACTGAGATATACTGATATTACACTTGGTTCAAAGGATTTACAGAAACAGATTTCGAACTTATGTATTTGCTGAATACTACCTGGTGACTTGGTGTTTTACTAGCTTTTGTGAAATTGTGTATCTGTTATGTGTGTTTATATTACTCAGACTGTGATTTATTTTCATTAATACCGAGTTGGCGTACTCATAAAGACTCCCTGTGCCTCTGTGTATAGATCCAGGTACTAGCTCGTAGCAGTAGTTGACGCAGGTTCGATAGAATCATTTCACGGGATTTCGAGGTAGCTGCCCAGCGTCCACAGCTTCTCCATTTTCCTTCCTTATTTAGTTTTAGCATTTGATTCAGAGACATATATTATAGTTTTAGCAGAGTTAGATTTATTTATTCTTAGATGCTCATGACTATTGACTCCATTTTGGGAGATTGTTTAGAGTTGTTTTGATTACTATTGGGGCGCTAAGACTTATATAAACTATTTCTTTATTATGATTGTTGTTTATTATTGCATTGTGAACTGTTAGAATAAGAATACTTGCGTAGTAATGTGATGGATGGCTAGCGTAGTTCCACGATAGGCGCCATCACGACCTATTAGGATTTGGGGTCGTGACACTCGTGTTAGGAAATCTGTACTAATAAACGATTAGCAGACCATTTTGAAATACTCATACAACTGGAATGTTCCTAATACGAATAATTAACTCTTAATCCCTATCGAATGTTTTACAAGCACATAGATTTGGGTACAATGTTACAGTTTCTAGAGTTATCCAGAAATAGAAGATATAATGTTTCGACAAAAAAAAAGGAGGCAAGAAATGAGTTTGATGCTTCTATGTGAACTGCAACAAATGCTTCTTGAGTCTTGGGCACCTGCTTTCTAGTTTCGAGCACCCCAGTTCTCCTCTCCTTCTCACTAACTTCTGCACCCCGACTGGTTTGGTTAGTGTATTAGCTTGATCACCAATAATTTCAGTTGATTCAAAGCCTCAGACTTCTATAATTCCCATTCAGGTTCTAGAGGTTTGTACAAGCAATGACGAAGCAAAGTTTGGACTGGACTGCAGTAATGGTCCTATTTACTGGTAATTAATAAACTTGAAAAATTATTGATTCCCCTGTAGAATTAAATTGTGAGCATGTGACCAAGTGTGAATCTATTGTGAATCTTAAGTGACATAAATGGCTGATGAACTTGCTGCAATGTCAATACCCTCTGTTGCATGCTGTTAGAGGTGTTTTAATCAACTGTACAATCTGTTTGTGAATGTCATTGCTTATTTGCAATTTAGACTTCAGATGCTCCATATTCCACACCCGTTGATCTTCATTTTCTTACTAACTATTCTTTGTTACTTTTTCTGGCTGTTATACGTGAATTAAAACTTCATTTACGATTTGCCACATCAAAAGTGAGATTCTGCTTTTTTACACTCTAGTTTTTATACCCTACATACCATTGATCATTTACTGCAGTATTTACATAGAGAATGAAAAGTAACTTAGCTTAAACTGCAACTGAATATACTTCTAATAAGAATGTACAATTTCCATCAAAGGCTCAAACAGAAAGAACATTGTTCACATTACCCCATGATTGACAACATAAATACGGTAAGAAAACAAAAAAATGTAGGAGAATACATTGTTAAAGCATATTATGGTATCGGTTTCATTGTTAAGAATACATTGTTAAAGCATACATGTGCAAGTAGACATAGTAAAAAGTACAGGTTCATTTTCTCTTTAACGTTTTCATTTTCTTCTTTAATTAGTTGTTTATTCTTTGTTATTAAACTGGCATAAAGTTGTTATTTTAACAGATCAAAAACTTGAAGTCCAAAGAACCTATTCTTGAAGAAAGTGTAAATCAAGTTGAGGTACAAGAGGTCTTTGGTTCGTTATCGATGGCTTAAAGACATTGTCTTATGTCTTTTTACTTTTTACTTTTTAGGAATTATTAAACATGTTGATGACTAAATCATCTAACTTTATACTACCAGTTGTCTCCTGGATCGGTTTGCGTTATTTTTACTTTTCATTATTTTAGTAAGATGGGTTTCTTACAATTTGGATTGGTTTCTGGTAATATGATACTTTAGTTCTTTGTATTAACAAGATATCAAGTATTTGGTTTATATTCCAATGTTGCGCGAATGAAAGCATATAAATAATTATTACTATTCATGTAATTTAAATTTTTATTATATTTTCATATTAGTGAAGAAAAATGTGGTCATTAAAATTCTTTAACGACAGTTTTTTCAAATAGATAACTGACTATTAACGAAGAGAATTATGGTTGTTAAAAGTAATTATATAATTAACGAAGGGAATATCGGTCACTAAAAGCACTTGAATTGACTTAATACATTGTTGTCATTAAAGACTTTTAATGACCGGATAACAAATTAGCGAGGGAAAATTCATGTCGCTAAAAAGTATGTTTAACGACCAAAAATTATGTCGTCGCTAAAGATCCTTTAACGACCGGATTGTAAACCGGTCTTTAACCTTTAACGTCGGGACTTTTAACGACCGGTGACGACCGGATTTTTCCGGTCATTAATTACTTATAACGACCGGAATTGGACTTTTAACGACCATATTTCCCCTCGCTAAAGCCTCATTTTCTTGTAGTGTAAGTTCAGAAAATCATCACTAATTAGAGATTGTCTTTTTAATGAAACCATTTAATGTAACGACCTCATCCATACCATAGAAAATATATCAAAAGACTGGGTCTCCACCTCTAGGAATCTAACCTCCACTTTCGACATTCCGACTCCTTTTTCCTAGGTGGTCATGTATCATGTAGTTGAGTTGTAGCTGAAATGGGGCACGTAGCCTGAGTGCTCTGATGAAATATGACTCTCCCAAGTCTAGGGCAATTTCTACCACTAGCCGACATAAAGTATCAACTTGCCCTGAGTCGTCTAAAATTTACAATCATTTTTGAGTCCTTTAATGAGTCTGGCGACTCGCCCTCTGGCTGTACGAACCAACGTAGGAGTATGACGGGTTAACTTATCGAACCTGATGGCATATTCTGATACCGCCTTATGACCCGACATAGCCGTGACTTCCACGCCGAGTAGACTTTTGTAGACTTCAAGTTGTTTGAATAACTCCTTTGGTACTGAGGTATAGGGTTATTAAGGAGGTAGACGTATCGAAATTCCCAGCTTTATCTTTTACAAAATCCCCGGCCTTATACATTCCAAACAAAAATCGATATGACACGTAGCCTCTCAATCTATTCCTTGACAGTAGACCTCCCCACATGGCACAAGTCATAGGTCACAATACCTGATAATCCACGATGTTAAACTTCACAGCTCATATAAATCAACTCCGTTTCTTTACACTTATTCCCATGGTGTGCAATACTTCCTGGAAGCGGAACAGAAAATCATGTGGGTCTTCAAAAGATATACCACTGAAATGGAGTGGAACTTGTTTGGTAACTTGTCTAACCTCAATAAACGGACTAGTGCATCTTGCAACCATGGAGTAGCTATAAATCCTTCTGGAATATGATCTAGTCCACATATACTGACAGAGCTAGAACCTCTGCATCTAGATCCATTTGAGACTATACAATAAGTGTTGATGTTAGAGCTTTAGATTGCGCTCTGCTTCTGTCTCTTCCCTTGATCGTAGTTGTCATTGGGGCTTCATCTCTTGTCCGATCGTAGACGCTTCGCATGTTGTCTAGATTAGTGAGAGGACAAGAGTAGGCAAGTTCAATCATCAATGATAGAATAAATTCGCACGATGGAGATGAAGAAATGTGGAGTTATTCCTAACTTTGCAGCCTCTGGGGGATAAATACAGACATCACCGTACCAATCCCTCAGACTCTACCAAGTTTGTCCGTGAGTTGTGAGACCTAAGAAACCTAGAGCTATGATACCAACTTGTCACGACCCGAAATCCTACCTTCAGGCCGTGACTGCGTCTAACGTTGAACCCGCTAGACCAGCCAACGTGTCACACAATACTAACATAATAATGCGGAATTTAAAAGAATTAACTAGAAACAATTTATAACATTTAATAACAAAATTAGATAGATTTCAACTAAGTATAAATAACAGAATACAATACGTCGCATAAATCCCAAAACCTGGAGTCACAAACTCACAAACTGTCTATAAGAGTGCTAAATACAAAGTTTGAAGAAAATAATACATGAACTGTCTCAGAAACTAGGAGATAAACAAGACAAGATAGGAAAAATAGGGATAGAGGAGACGCCAAGGCCCACGAACGTCTGCGGGTCCACCTCAGAATCTCTAGGGTGGACTGAAGGATACTCCCTCTAACGGTGTCCAGTGAGTCTGGCTGCGGGATCTGCACAACATAAAGAAGTGCAGATGTAGCATCAGTACAACCGACCCCATGTACTGAGTAAGTGCCGAGCCTAACCTCGGACTAAGTAGTGATGAGGCTAGACTTGACAACGATAATCTACCTGTACAGTTCTACAAGATATAGCACAGACAAACGCAGAAATAAACAGATAAGCATAGGATACGGGAGCAGTTAATTGGGGTAACAAATGAGAGATAAGAACGATTAATTAACACATAGGAGAGAGAAAGAGAGCAAATTAACAAGAATTCTAATGTAACAAGTATAAATGCGAGCAATGTATGTAATGGCACGGCATCACCCTTCGTGCTTTTACTCTCTTCCTCACAATGTGATATATGATATAAAATAATATAAATCATGGCACGACATCACCCTTCGTGATTTTACTCTCTTCCTCACAATGCAATGTATAATGTGAGGCAATATAAATCATGGCACGACATCAACCTTCGTGCTTTTGCTCTCTTCCTCACTATGCATTTTATGATGTAATCAATGTAAACCATGGCACGACATCACCCTTCGTGCTTTACGCTCTTCCTCACCAAAACAATGACAAATATCAAATGGCAAGGAATGTAGCATAGTTGAAATACACATCATAATAACCCAGCAAGGGGAAAATATCAGTCAATGTCATAACAATTGCCCGTCAAGGGTCTCAGCTATAACCAATCCTTTCAATTATATCTCTTAAGAAATTGGGTCCTCAATCGAACCATCATATCACAAGTTTATCAACAAGGATTTTCAACAAACAATCAACTTCCAAGTAGAAACAATTTTATAATACAATGAATATGGAAGTAATAACAACAATTTCATCAAAATACACTTACGGGAATGCTTGACACACAATGCATTGGGTACTCGTCACCTAACCTATGCATTGAACATGATAAACACATAGCACATAGCACACAATACCTATTCCCTCACCAAAGTTAGGCAAGACACTTACCTCGGGTCCAAGAATAGCAATTCAAGCCTCTAACACCGCCTCTCCTTTTGAATTCAACTCCGAAACGACCATATCTAGACATAATTAACTAAATAACATCAATAATGACTCGGTAATACAATCCCAAAGCCTAGATATACATTTTCTAGCATTCTTCCAAAAATACCAAAATTTGACCCCGGGCTCGCTTGGTCCAAACACGAGGCTAGGACCAAAACCCGATTATCCATACCCCCACGAGTTCAAATGTATGATTTTTTTGAAATACAACCCCAAATTGAGGTTGAATTACCCAAAATCCCATAAACCCTAACTCTACCCAAAACCCCTAATTTCTACTTTGGTTTTAGGATTTTAGGCCTAGATTCTAGTGATTAGTTGAGGAAAGTAAGAGAAAATGATGTTAAGAACACTTACCTATGGAGCTATGGAGGAAGAACCCTTCAAAGATCGCCTATGGGGTGTGGGGAAGAATGAGGGTAGTGAAAATTGGGAGTAAGTCTCGTAACAATTATGTTTGGGGTTATTAAAAATCATTGAACGAATTTGTTCTCTGCGATCGCGAAAGAGGGGCTGCGATCGCAGAGCTTGAAGTTTTCCCTACTATGTGACCACGGAAAAAAGGGTGCGATCGCGGAAGAGCCTGACCCATACGTTTGCGATCACGGAGGGTATGGTGCGATTGCAGAGAGATGCTACCCAGCCCCCACCCCAGACCACCTATACTCTATGCGATCGCGGAAGCAACTATTAAATCATATAGAGTCACAAAACCCTCCCCTCTCAGATACACTAGGCGATCCCGGAGCTAGACCTGCGATCGCACTGAACAACACCAGACACCAGATAACTCAAGGAAATACCATATTTTTCATACTTTTGCACTCCGTTACCTACCCGGAACTCACCCGAGCCCTTGGGGCTCAAAACCAAAAACACACACGACTCCCAAATCATCCTACGGACTTATTCAAGCATTTAAATCACCAAAATATAATCAAAATCAATGAATTAAACCTCAAAACTCATAGAATTTTCTTAAAACTTCATAAGGTTCAATTATTTTGATTTTGATCCGAAGCACGTTATTTTAAGTCCGTTTTACACCAAATTTCACAGATAACTCATATAACATATGTTAAACCTATTTTGGGCTCTGGAACCATAATACGCGCCCGGTAACACGGTTTTCACATCAATATTCATATTAAAAAACCTTTATATTTTTCAGAAAACAATTTTTTCTTTAAAAATTCGTTTATCGGGCTTGGGACCTCTGAATTCGGTTTCGGGCATACGCCGAAGTCCCATATTTTTCTACAGACCCTCCGGGACCGTCAAATCACGAGACCGGGTCCGTTTACAAAAAATGTTGACCAAAGTCAACTGTATTTAATTAATTACTGCAAATTCAACTTATTATCAAAATTTTCACATTAAGGCTTCTCGGCTACACGTCCGGGTTGCGCACACACATCAAGGTGTGATTAACGAACGCTTTCAGGGACTCAGAACATATATTTAGTTAAATTAACACAGGATGACCTTTTGGGTCATCACAATCCAACCTTTAAACCCTCGGTTATGGATCTCTCCTATACTCCGGGAGTGATGTTGTTCAACAATTACCTAAATATGCACTATCTCGCGAGTAGATACACACTAATAGGAATAGTTAATTGAGGATCCTTTCAATTAAATACAACAAAATGTAGTTGAACAAATAGAGATTGAAAACCGAGCAAAACTATATTAATATAACCATCAGTTCATCCTCAACGGGTTCCACCAAAACCTTAGATTAAAGAAGTTAGCTACTCATAATTGTAATGAAAATAACAAAAGAATTCATCAACAATGTAAAATAGGAAGAAGAAGGAAAAACTCGTAGAAGAATTCCCTCGCCTTGCTCCTATTGTGTCTCTTGCCTCCTTAGGTCGAATTTGTGTCCAAAATATGTCCAATCCCCTAAAAATAATGTTCTCCCATGTATATATACCAAGTAGGGTCGGGCCCAAATAATAATACCTTCTCCTACGTGAAAAAGGAAGAGTTTCCAGGCCTGGAGTAGCGCGGGCGCACTAGTGCTCGCGCTAGTAGACTTTTATTCTGCCCCAGTCCGCATGAGGTCCGCAATCGCAGTTTTGATCGCGATTTTGAACCTAATCCGTTTGTAATTTGGAAAAACATAAACCATGAAAGTTGTATCCCTTTGAATTTTATTACCAACCATATATTATATAGCCCAAATGGAGTTTGTAGCAAAACGTGTCTATTTTACTAAACAGTGCACAATATGCCTCCTCGAGTCTTCGTTTGTTCTCAACTATCAAATTTGACCCCCTGAACACGATCACGACTTATTTAATTGAGCTTATACTAAGAATTCAAATCTCCAAATCACTTAAATTCATTCCATAACATCTATATAGCTCGGAATCACTCCTATAAGGAATAAAACACATAGTTAGTGCAAAACACTAGCGATTAAAGCTCAAACTCAATTAAAGTGTAGTAAACTAGAGTGTAATAAGCGACTAAAATACGTAGTTATAGCCTATCATCATATGTTAAGGCACTTACTTCATTCTTTTGTCATGATCTAAAGTGAAATGAACGTAAACGATACGCTATTTCATAATGAATCTACTCCTAGAAACTAAGGTTGTCCATGTTGTTCTTTCCTTACAAAGTTATTCTAAGAAAGTATGTATGACCTTGAGTCCTAGGGAATTTCATATTGATGGTATGATGTCCATAATGTTAATTGAAGGTGCAACTACCTTACGTCACTCTGAAAGGTTTAGAGTGTGATTCCATGAGTCTAGCATGCATTATATATAGTATCTATTTTACTCTATCGAGCCACACTATAGTCGGCCGGGTACGACACCTACTGTGAAACCACTGATTAGTTGGGTTTACCGAGCTCCACGTGGCCGGGTATGATTCTATCGAGCCTTATGATGGTCGGGTATGTTTTTACCCAGTCCTCTTCAAGGCGAGTATAATATGATGATGATGCCCACAGAGGCGTATGGTTTTAAAAGATTATGTATATATATGTATCACACATTTCATGTCACTATCTCTTAGAGGCACTCAGATGCTACGAGTTGTATCTTTTACATCTCTCTTTACACTACTGTTCTTAGTTATGTTTTTCTGCTTTACATACTCAGTACTTTATTTGTAGTGACGTCCCTTTTGCTTTGGAATGCTACGTTTCATGCCCGCAAGTATTGATAGACAGATTGATAGTCCTCCTAGTAGGCTATCAGCTCAGCGGAAGATGTTGTTGCACTCCACTTGCTCCGGTGTTGCCTATTTATTCAGTATGATTAGGACATGCATTGACTGGTATGGCGGGGCCTTGTCCCGACCTTTTTGATGTTTATGTACTCTTGGAGGATTGTAGATAAATGTCAGGTATATGGATACTTGTATGGCCTTTTCGGCCTATGTTTTGAGTTTACAAATGGTCATGTCAGACTTATAGGCGCGTATGTCACATGTATAAGTTTCTATATCATGTTAGGGCGTCCTATGTCTAACATTCTCTTATGTTTTGTTTTGATTATGTCATGATGACCATTTTGGAACATTTACCCATGATAGTATGATAAGAAAGATATGTTATGTTAGTACACGATTGAGTAAGGTACTGGGTGCCCGTCGCGGCCCATAGGTTGGGTCGTGACACTTACTACCTTCTAAATGTCAGGGCCAACATACAAGTAGTGGCAGACTTATGAGTTGAGTAGACCAGTTGTGCAGCACCACTCACTTCGTCTCATTTTTATACCACAAATTCACAAAGATGAGTAGGTAATGAGTTCGAGCATCTACTCCAAAAGGGATATCTTGAATCGATTCCATGCTTCATGTGGATGATACCACGGTAGTTGCTTGAAAAAGAAAATTTTATCTCTAAGCTAGGACTACTTACTTTGTGGGAACCATTTAGCTAGAAAGGCTTAGACGAGTTCAGGACAAGAGAGAATGGAATGAGGTGGTAGATTTTGGATCCATTTCCTTGCCTCTCCAGCTAGTGAGTACTTGAATACCCTCAGTCTTAGGGTATCATCTAACACGTTGTTCTGCTTGTGCATCGCAACACACCCAAGAAGTTTCTAAGATGTTGTGTCGGATCATCATCGGTGGAATTTCTTAAAAGAAACATTCGCTTTAAGCATTAGGATTAAGCCATGTTCCACCTTTAAGGTAACATCATCAACTCTTGGAGGGACAATGGCATTTGTATCCTCAATGTACTCATCTATATCTGCAAAAGGATTTTCTTCTTCTTTGTACTCGGCCATGTTTACCTAGCAACACAATGCAAAGCAAGCAAAGTGTGATGGAATAGAAAAAGAAGTAAAGTAAAGCACATACTAAATAGTAATTTCAAAATCGTATTTCCCGACAACGACGCCAAAAATTGATATGCTCAAATTACACCTAAATAAATGGTGTAAGGAAGTCAATGTCAAGTATAATAACCCATCTAGGTTGGGGTTTTATCCCACATGGAATATGTGTGAAAAGATTACTTGAATAGTGTGAAGCTTGACTTAAATCGTGATTATATTCAGTTAGCTTAAAAAGAGTGTTGTAATTATGTGTAGTAAAGATGACTATTGTATTATGAGAATGTAATTAATTTGATTAGTAAAACCAAGGTTTTGTCCCCTTCAATGGAATGTAATGCTATCGGTGTTAATATGATATATTTCTAATGAAAGGTCCTTTGATATGGAAATGGTTTCTAAGTGACTACTCAATATTTCCCAACAGTTGAGTAGTATTTTCTGTTTATGATGTTTCAAAATATAAAAGAGTTGCAATTAAGAATAACCAATTTATGCCAAATAGAACCCACTTATTCCTAAGCGATTCTATTAAACAAGGTTTAAAGCCTTGAGTTTTTCATATTCAATTCTACCAAACCCTAACCCACTTTTCCAAGTAAAGAAAGAGTAAAATGGAGTTAATGTTTCAAACCACCAACAATAAATGAATATATATATTCAATGGTAAACCCTCATTAACATTACACCCATTTAGGGTCCACAACCTTAGTATTTAAAACTAGCTACTCATACAAAAATACAAAGATAAAATAATAATTAAAGTCATAAGGCTTACAAAAGTACAAGATTCTCTCTTCAAAAGCTTCCAAAATAATGGAATATTCAATGCTTTCAATCTAGCCTTTTTTCAGACAAGATGACCCACAAAAACCGTAGTAAATCTATTTATAGTGGACTAAAAGTTGGGGTCAAGATTGGACAATAATGCCCCTGCAGTGCCCTTATGCGACCGCATAATTGTCGCAAACCATATATGCGGTCCACTGTTTGCAGAGTTGATCGCATAATCATATGTCCAGTTGCCAGCTTTCCACCGCATTTTCATTATGCAGTCAGCATATCAGTTATGCGATCGCATATTCCGTCGCAAAAGTGCTATGCATAATCTTCAGTTGCAATTGTGCGGTCATTATGGTGTCTGCAGAAGTGTTATGCGATCTCATAATGGACCGCGCATTCTTCTCTTCAGTGGCCAAATATCTTCTTCTTTCTGCGGTGCGTTTGCGGTCGCACATCACTTTTGCAGTCCCATACATGCCGCATTCCTGCCCTTTCGTTGGTTTTTGACTTCTTTTCCATGTTTTTGGGTCTTCAACTCCCATGCATTATAAAGCACCAAAACTTCATAAGAATTAACTAAAATTACTTCGAAAGACGAGCGAAAGTCGATGTAATTAGCTTCAAAGTGCCGAAATTCTACGGCACATCAACACCCCCAACTTAGACTTTTGATTGTCCTCAAGCAATTAAAACAAAATTATCCTATCCTATACTACTTATATTTCTGACATATCACAAAACATCAGTGACTGTAAATGGTTTTGACTATCAGCTAACAAGCATGTACTTTTTTTATTTACCCTTCATAGAAGAACATTATCATTTAACAATTTGACTAATCAACTTGTGAACTTCGAGCCTCAACCAAAATGAAAGAATGCTACCCACAATTTAGTGTGCACTTGTATTCAACTTCAAGAACCTTACTTATGCTAAATCTTGCAATTAATGCGCGCTCACAACAAAGAAAATCCCCAACTCACACATATGTACATGGGATGCAATCAAACACTCTTTCACTCATACCGAAAGCTACATGCTACAAGTATCAGTCCATATGCTTGCCCTTTTTTTAACTCGCTGCTATCTCAAGAATGATTGGTTGTAGATCACCAAGGAATTTTCACGGGTTGTAATGTAGCCTTCGCGACGAGTTGGATGCATATTTGGGAATGTAGTGGCTATACCCTCCTTGAAATCTACATATACTTTGCTTCTTTACTACATAGCACTTATTGACCTCAAGTTACTGACATAGAACCACCTCAAAGTATTCCTTCAGTTTCTACAAGACTCCACTTCATTTTGTTTTCTATAACAATTTGTTTTTCTTTTTGGAGCTTGAGTTTATTCATATATACAAATTTGAGGTTTTTTGTTGTTGTTATTTTCTTCTACACACATTAATCAATCTTACCAATTTCAACTTTGTACCGGCACCCTCAACTTAGACTTTTAGCCTCATTCTTAATCGTTCAAGGATGGATGGGTTAAAAAAGGAATTATGTCATAAGGGGTAAAGGTTTTTAATGTGGTTTCCAAATAAAGGTTAAAGGCTCAACGGGTAACTACGGTAATTGATGTACCAGGGAGGTCAATTTGGTCAAAATTAGCTAGCAGTCACAAAGAGAGCCTAAGATCATTTCAGCACCCAATCATTAACCTAAGAGTTGCACTATGAAACCAACCGGGCAAGTTCTAGACATCACAATTTAAGCTTATGCATTATTTATACAAATCCTCACTGATTCACAACACATGAACTGTTTGACCCAACATAGTTTCCGCCCTCAAGAGAATGCAAGGCAACTAAAAGATTTCATCACATGATATGTGCGATTCTTAGTAGGCATAAAGTTAAAGAGCGAGCCTCAAGTTCACAAGAATGACTAACCATTTTTTTGGTAAATACAAAAGAAGGAAGGGTACAATTTATTCACAAAAATTAATTACATGCTTGAAGCTAGAACAATCAACACCAAACAATTCAAAACATTCCGTGCAAATGTCGTGGTTCTACTATTACACCCTTGGAAAAGAACCCGGAGAAGAAAAACCAATGGGAATTCATTGCGAGCTACCAATCTATACTACTAAAGTAAAGCGTTTATGTACAATTTTCACACAAAACACTACTACCCCACCCCAACCAAAAAGCATGCATTGTCCCCAATTCATAGAGAATGTAAAAGAAAAGTTTAGGGGCTTCCTGGGGCGCACTAGGCCCTCGGAGGGGATGAAGCATCTGGGGCAGCTGTGGGGTCAACTGCTGGCACTGAGGCAGTAATAGGTGGAACCTAAGACTGTGTGGTGGTCTCTGAGGCTGGAACAGGAAGCTCTACCTGCTTTGAGGCTGGGTGTGGGACCTGGTAGCTGCTAGCCTTTCCCAGTGATAGTTGTGTGGTCGTTGGATGTGCCTTGGCGACCATGTCAGCCATAGAGTGTGAAACTGCTTTCTGCACATCTACTTCCTCTTCTTCCTGTGCATCTGTAGAAATAGCCACTTGCTTGCCCATGTTGTCCCGTTGACCCCCAATCTCCTCGACCAATGCCTCCTCATCGGTTTCCTCATCTTCAGTATCTCCCTCATCAGACTTTCCATCTGACTCTCTGGATCCCTCATCTGAAGGAGTGTCAATGTGTACAACAGAATTCGGAGCCTTTGAAGTCTCAGTACCCTGGGCCTCTAGAGCTTTCATAAGGTTTGTGAAATCTAACTCCAAGCTCAGAATAAAGGTTCTAATATCCTGCTCGACTTCTTTTGGGAGAAAGGAGGTCTAGTCAAACTCCAAGTTCTGCATCTTGTGCAGCTCTAATTTCAACTATGTTACATCGGTCTTAAGCTGAGGCATATCTCCAACTTTACTTCTCTCGGCCCTCTCAAGTTGCACTTCAAAGTGTTTTAAGTGATCTTTATAGGATTGATGTTGTTGTTGAAGAACCCTCACTGAGGCTTGGATAGCGGCTAGTGCTTGCTGGATAAGAGTTTGAAGTTCCTTTGTCAGTCGGTCTATCTTGGCATTAGCATGTTGGTCTATTCGACCCAGCTTTTATAGAGCTGGTAAGACAGTAGGTGGATGTGCAATGGTGGGCTTAGGAGTGGCTGTGGAGGTGGATGGTGCAGGGGGGTGTTAGGTAGTGAGGGAGCACCAAGTGTTGTTGAGTCTGATGGAGGAGGGAGTGGAGTCTCCAGTGGGTTGTCCGTCTCCTTGTCTATTGCATCACTTATCCGAGTGATGTCAATATTTTGAAGAGCATTCTCAATGCAGTCATGTTTAGGAATAGGAGGCACTTCTAGAGCTTTACACAAAGTAGTGATCAAACAGGGGAAGGGAAGTGATGTTTGTTTTTGGTTTGCTCTGATCCCCAGCTCCTCGAATATAATCTATCCCACATCAACCTTGATGCCCGTCATGTTCATCTAATGAGGAATGCCTTTTCGATGTTTATGTCAGTTTCATTTCTAGTAGGCATCAGATGAGAGCAAACATAACTGAGCCAATATCAACCCTCCTGGGTGAGATCCCATTTGTAACACTTTTTGCGTGGCTCAATCCACAATGGGGTCCCTTTAGCTATGACTGAAGCAAATCTAGGCACGCTTGTATTCCTTGTTGGGGAGTTTGGCATGATACTCAGTTATGCCTGACGACCAATCCTCCAAATACAGGTCATGATGGTAGCGGCATCACAAAGTACTTGGACCCCTCGAACCTGGACAGATTGCAAGAATACCATGTTCCTCTTCTGCTCAGCATTTCGGGAGGCAGCATAAGTAGCATAGAACTCCCTCACTAGTGTCTCATTATACTCATCCGGGACTTCAGTGAATAACTCTTATTGCATCTTCTTAATTTTCTCGATTACATGATGGTAGTTCTCTTTCATACCGTTAAGACTTAGCTGCTTCTCCTCAAGAATCTTTATCTTTGCTATCCCGTCCATGTACAGGCTTCACGAGCCTGCAACCCAAAATCTAAGATCTTCCCCACTATTTCGGAGTGTTTTAGCTTGTAGGTCAATGGATGGCATGAGGTCAGTCTGTGACTCTTCTCTTCAGACTAGGAGGAGTGCTTAGAAGTGCGATGGGTTGTTTCAGGCCTTGGACGTTTGGATTGTTTTACCTGTTGGATCATGGCAGCAGCCCATTTAATTCCAAGAGTGGGTGGTGATTGCACTATTCTTTTGTGCCATTCCTGTCAATGAAATAGTGTGTGAGTTGTTGATATAGCATGGGAATCACATTGAGAGAAAATGATTGAAGCAAAAAACTTTTGCAATGAGTTATGCGATCGCATAACCACTATGGGACCCACAAACCCATCGCGTAATTGCAACACCTAGGAGGAAAAACTACTATGTGATCGCGAAAATGCCCTCAGAATATGCTATACGACCGCAGAGTGGTCGCGTTCCTGCTCACCAGATGGGAAATTATTTGACTATGTTTGCGGCAACTTTGCGGTCCATAAAACAAGTTTGGGAACGCAAACTCAATCGCAAAATCGATTTTCATCAGGCCACCTAAGGCTCTAGTTTGCGACGACTCTGCGGACCACAAACAAATTATACGGACCACAAAGATTGTCTTTCTCAGTAAAAAAAGGCTCACCTCACTCACACACAGAGTTGCTAGCACTCGATGTTTAGAAATAACCCACAAATTTACCACCCAGATCCCCACATAAAAGGGTTGAGAAGAAGGGGAAAGAAGGGGGTTCAAGTACATGAGATTATTTACATAATTAAGAAAGAGAGGAAGGAAAATGACATACCAGATGTTTGAGAAATTTAAGAAATTATTCTGGGATGTGAACGAGGTGACTTCTTTATGCAATGTCGATCCTTGTTGTATGATTTTGTGCTTTTTTTTTTGGATTTTTCATTTTCTTCTCTTTGTTTTTGTGTTTTTGATTTTGTTCGTGTTGTACAGAGCTTGTGTGTGAGTGAGAGTGAAGGTGGGACAAGTATGCAAAACAGTTAGGGTTGTGTACCTGTGCGTTTTGTGACGGGAAAGTCAATCGCATAACACATTAAGCAGTCAGTCGCATATGTGTTATGCGATGGATTAATGACTGCCTCGCTCAATCCTCACTTTGCACGCGTTCTGCGATCGCATAGTTGTTACGCGGGCCGCAGAAATTGAAATCTTACCGCATTTTTGAGGAATCGATTTGCCATTTATTTATGACTGTGTCTGCGACTACTATGCGCCTCGCAAAGTCATTATGCGACCGCATAGTTGTCGAGAATCACATACCCTTCTTTTCTTGATATACCTCAGTCCTTGCACCCTGTTCATCATATTTTGGGCTACCTGCATTCTAACACACATGTCAACCTGCTTAACAATAACAACTAAACCTACAAAAATGAAAAACTAACAAAAGAATTGTCACGCCCCAATAATCGAGGGACACGACCGACGCTCAACCGGGTGGACCCCAATCGAGCGGACCTGGAACCGCCTTCCCTAACCCACGCATCACCCCGTGATAACACTATCTATTATACATGTGAAATAGTAATTAAGACTTAGCATAAGCTTATGTTTTAAAATCATTTCCACACTTTTATCATTTCCAACATATAGTACCAAGTACTTACAAAATACATACAAAATATACTCACGTGGAACACGATTCCGAATCGTACAATAGCTACCCAAAATACATATGTACATTAACCACATTTCTGTTTACGGAGCCTCTATGAGTAAAACGAGTTTAACAGTACTTGCTGGCGACAAGGACCCGGCTATACCTTACAATACAAAATAGACCCAAAAAAGGTTGTATTGCCCACACATGGCCCCGAGAGGAAGTGGAGCTCACTAATTCAGTGGACGGAGTGGAGAGGAGGCACTACTAACGGTGGATTGAGTTACCTGCTGTAGGACCACCTACATTCATATAAGAAAATGTAGCGCCCCCAGCAAAAGGGACGTTAGTACTGTGGAATAGTACTAGTATGTATGAACAAACTTTATCCTAAGTACAATCAAACAATACACAGATAAGAGACAATAATAGAACCAAAAATCATTGCGCATGGAAAGAGACAACCAAAATCAACAAGTTTAACAATTCCCCCTTTTTCCTTTCCGACACCACCATAATCAAGAATTTCATCGATTTTCATTTCAATAGTGATAATGATCACATTCAACCCTTATTACCTCGCCCACCCTTATCACCACAACCCACACCTTATTACTTTTTGTTTTGGCGCGCAATCTGATCCCACCTGACAAATCATATTTCATAACCACAATCCCAAACAATTACATCACAAGAATCCTCATTCAAGGAGCACAAGTTCACACCAACAATTCATTTATTTGGGCTCAAGGCACAATGATTCCCGTTAGGCATTAATACATTCCCATATTTGGGAACATTAACATCCTTTCATAATCTCATATAACACAATAGTGTGGCAATCACTAAGACAATAAATTCACATATTTTCATACGAGGTACACATAACGTATGCTCGTCACAACAAGGGCATTCTACAAGGGTTAAAGTTAGCCATACATACCTCGAGTCGAATTTTCCTTTCAATTTCTATCACAATTCACCGGACCGTCTAGCACCGTCAATCTATTCCACAACGTGACATATTTCACCTAGAATTAGGAAACTTGAATTCAATTGAGCATTTTATCAAACACTATGTGACCCCCTTAGGTTACTAGCCCCCTTTTTATGCATAATTACCCAAGTTCGTTTCCCCCATTACTAGGTTACAGATTTACATTCACATGCATGCAAGGACTCATCTTTCATTTTTTCAAAACCAAACCATGTGTGTTTTATTCCTATCCAAAATATGAGAAATTGGGAATATAGAGTGAAGGCTTACCTCTAGAGCTAAGAAGACGACTGATTACTCGATAATATCCGGGCTTTAGTGGTTTTGGAATCAAATTTGATGATGTTGAAACCTTCTCTCTCAAGAACTCTCCTTTCCTTCTCTCTATTTTGTTTACAAATAAGTTCAAATGAAGGGGAGGGGTGTTTTAATGAATTGAGGGTCGGCTTTAAAAATTAGAAAAA
The DNA here is from genome assembly GCA_005239495.1 of Nicotiana undulata. NCBI lineage: Eukaryota > Viridiplantae > Streptophyta > Magnoliopsida > Solanales > Solanaceae > Nicotiana > Nicotiana undulata. The sequence continues at coordinate 128,332 of ML275002.1, read as the reverse complement.
TAGTAGCCCGATACCGGAAATGCGATCAGGAAAGCGATCACATTCCTGACATGCGGTCCGCAGAGACCACCGCAGAATGGCCCTCCAGGTGGGCCACAATTGAAAATAATCTGCCCAGGTATGCGACCACTATGCGGACAGCATACACGTTATGCGATCGCATAGTGCGTCGCATAACCTCCCTCACAAAAAAATCAAAGGGCAAGAATGCGACAGCTATGCGGTCCGTAGAACCGAAATTAGATTGAATAATTGACGGCATAGTTGCCCTCAAATTGGGCTGTGATTCTGCCCATGTATGCGACCACTATGCGGTCCGCATACACGTTATGCGATCGCATAGTGCGTCGCATAACACCCAATTTCTGGAAAAAATTTTCTTTCAAATTCCGGGGTACTTATACACAAATAAGGTTCGTTTTAATAATTTCTTCAGTTATAACCACTTGGGGACTTGTTCGGGTGTTATTTTAAACAAGAAATTTTACAGGTCTTTACATCCTCCCCCCCTTAAAATTATTCGTCCTCGAATGAGGATTTTGGAAATCGTTTGGTTTTGAAAACATGATATGCAAACTTCCAGATTTACACTAACTCCAATATTTTCAGAAAATTTCGCTAGAGTTTCCTTTGTATCTAGACCTATCTACCTGTCCGAGAGCCCCCGAAACACATTTCCAAGCATCATTACACAATTCTAGTCAATCAATTACTTACACGCAATGTTGTTACCTCGACAATTTGTATACATATTAACTTACTCTAACAGCTTCACATAGTTCTTTCTTCTCATATCACAAATTTGCACATGGTTCACACTTTTGCACACAACTTGGTCATTTCAATGAATACCCTACAACCCCATCACCTCAATACATAATATTCATTTCAATTAATCATTACCAATCTACTCTACTATAAGTCACTTGCTTAACACATGAGTTCCACAAAACATTTCATTTACTTCAAAAAGGGTTGCATATTACCCAAACAGTGATATCATATACAATTTTAGCACACATTGGGAAATTAAAACAATAAGGTAAGGAGGGGAACAAGATAGAGTTCATTTACACAACATTGAGCATGTCTTGCAATTACATGGAAATGTCAATTCGCATGATTTCACTACAAGATTTATTCAAACAAGTGAGGGTATTTTTCTTTCATTTCCTTTTCCACTTCCCACGTGGCTTCTTTGACTCGTGGACTTCGCCACAACACTTTGACTGAAGCAATTTCCTTGTTTCACAACTTTCGGACTTGCCTATCAAGAATAGCAACCGGAACCTCCTCGTACGATAGTTCTTCATTCACCTCCATGGTCTCAACTGGCATGATGGCGGATGGATCTCCAACCACTTTCTTCAACATAGACACATGGAACATCGGGTGCACTAATGACAATTTAGGGGGCAATTCCAACCTATAAGCCAATTGCCCTGTCCTTTGAGCAATCCGATACGGCCCGATGTACCTTGGGCTCAGTTTCCCTTTCTCCCCAAACCGCATCATTCCCTTCATGGGAGACACCTTCAAGAACACCCAATCATCTACTTGGAATTCCAATTCTCTTCGACGAACGTCGGCGTAGGATTTCTAATGACTCTGAGCAGTTTTCATCCTCTACGGAATGACTCTAACTTTCTCCATAGCTTGGTGCACAAGATCTGGCCCTAACAATTCCCCTTCACCAACTTCGAACCATCCAATCGGAGATCTACACCTTCTTCCGTACAATGCCTCAAATGGGGCCATCTGGATACTAGCATGAAAGTTGTTATTGTAAGCAAATTCTATAAGCGGAAAATGACCATCCCAGCTACCCTTGAAGTCTAACACACAACCCCTCAACATGTCTTCAAGCGTCTGAATAGTCCGCTCTGCCTGACCATCAGTCTGCGGGTAGAAAGTCGTGCTGAGGTTCACCTGTGTACCCAAACCTTGCTGAAATTTTCTCCAAAAGTTAGCTGCGAACTGGGCCCCTCGATCCGAGATAATAGCAACTGGAGTGACATGAAGTCTGACTATTTCCTTGATGTACAATTGAGTGTATTGTTCTGCGGTATCGGTGGACTTGACTGGCAAGAAGTGAGCTGATTTCATGAGTCGATCCACTATCACCCAAATTGAGTCGAACTTGCGCTGAGTGCAAGGTAACCCTACCACGAAATCCATATTAATCATTTCCCATTTCCACGTTGCTATTTCCATAAGCTGAGTTAACCCACCGGGCCTCTGGTGTTCGGCCTTCACCTGCAGACAATTCAGACATTTAGATACAAAGTCTGCCACACCTCTCTTCATACCGCTCCATCAATAAACCTCCTGGAGATCATGATACATTTTCGTAGAACCTGGATGCACAAAATACCTGGAATTATGAGCCTCCACCATTATCTTCTCCCGTAGATCATCCACATCCGGAACACATAGCCTACCATGACACCGCAAGACACCATCGTTGCTACCGAGTGAAAATGCCAAAATCTTGCCATTCAGAATTGCCTCATTTAACAGCGACCAATAAACTACTTTTCCTTGACTTCCTCTACAAGTAAAGATTCTGCTCAATTATGCACCATGACATTCCCTTCGTCTGAGGTTGAGAGACAGACCCCCAGACTGGCCAATTGGTAAACCTTCCGAGCCAAAGGCCTCCGATCTACCTCCAAGTGAGTCAGACTACCCATAGACTTCTGATTGAGAGCGTCGGCCACTACATTTTCTTTCCCCAGATGGTACAAGATGTCCATATCATAATCTTTAAGCAATTCCAACCACCGTCGCTGCCTCAAATTCAACTCCTTCGGCTTGAACAAATGTTGGAGACTCTTGTGGTATGAGAACACGTCCACATGGACCCCATAGAGATAATGCCGCCATAATTTCAATGCAAACACAACTGCCACAAGCTCCAAATCGTGCGTCGGATAGTTCTTCTCGTGATTCTTGAGTTTCCTTGAAGCATATGCTATAACTTTCCCATGTTGCATCAATACACACCCCAAACCGACCCTTGAAGCATCACAATACACTACAAACCCCTCTGTGCCTTCTGGTAAGGTTAATACCGGTGTCGAAGTCAATCTTGATTTCAATTCCTGGAAGTTCTTCTCACAAGCGTCGGACCACTGGAACTTCACTACTTTCTGAGTCAATTTAGTCAACGGGAAGGCGAGGGTAGAGAATCCCTCCACAAACCTCCGATAATACCCAGCTAGACCCAAGAAACTGCGAATCTCTGTCGGGGTCGTTGGCCTAGGCCAATATTTCACCGCCGCGATCTTCTGAGGATCCACCCGAATCCCTTCTCTGGAAACAACATGACCCAAAAAGGTGACTGAATCCAGCCAAAATTCACATTTCAAAAATTTAGCATACAACTGGTGCTGATGAAGAGTCTGCATAATTGCCCTGAGGTGATTAACATGATCTTCCCGATTCCGCGAGTAGACAAGGATGTCATCAATAAAAACAATCACGAAGGAGTCTAGAAATGGATTGAAAACCCGATTCATGAGATCCATGAAAGCCGCTGGATCATTGGTCTGCCCAAAGGACATTACCAAAAATTCAAAATGGCCATAACGAGTTCTGAAGGCGGTCTTAGGAATATCCTGCTCTCTGATCATCAACTGGTGATACCTGGACCGTAAATCAATTTTGGAGAAGAACCTCGCACCTTGCAATTGATCGAACAAATCATCTATTCGAGGCAATGGATACTTGTTTAATATAGTGACTTTGTTCAGCTGCCGATAATCGATACACATCCAAAGCAACCCATTCTTCTTTCTGATGAAAAGACTGGAGCGCCCCATGGTAACACACTCGGCCGAATGAACCCTTTTTCTAATAAATCCTTCAACTGCTCCTTTAACTCCCTCAACTCCGTTGGCGCCATTCTGTATGGTGGAATAGATATTGGCTGCGTATCTAGAAAAACATCAATCCCAAAATCGATCTCCCTATCTGGCGGAATCCCTGGAAGCTCGTCTGGAAATACTTTGAGAAACTCATTCACAACTGGCATGGACTCGGGGGCAGACACTTTTTACGTGGTGTCTGCAACCCGAACCAAGTGATAGACACACCCCTTTTTAATCATCTTCGAGGCCTTAAGGTAGGAAATAAACCTACCCTTCGGCACCACACCATCTCCCTTCCACTCAATAACTGGCTCATTAGGAAAATCGAGCCTCATGACTCTAGTTCGGCATTTGAGTTTAGCAAAGCACGAATTAGACAAGGATATTTTCACTTTGCATTTCACCGCACGATATAGAATAACAATGAAAGGGTGATTTCCTAAATATCCATGTATCCCCCTAATTATAGATATGGTCGACAACACACCGATAAGAAGGGCTCTACTAGACACGACTCCAAGACATCCTAGGACACTTTAAAACCTTAGGCTCTGATACCAAGTTTGTCACGCCGCAAAAATCGAGGGACACGATCGGCGCTCAATCGGGTGGACTCCAGTCGAGCGGACGTGGAATTGCCTTCCCTAACCCACGAATCACCCCATGGTAACACTATCTATTATACATGTGAAATAGTAATTAAGACTTAGCACAAACTTATGATTTAAAATCATTTCTAAATTTTTATCATTTCCAACATATAGTACCAAGTGCTTACAAAATACATACAAAATATACTCACGTGGAACACGATTTCGAACCGTACAATAGCTACCCAAAATACATATGTACATTAACCATGTTTCTGTCTACGGAGCCTCTATGAGTAAAATGAGTTTAACAGTACTTGTCGGCGACAAGGCCCCGACTATACCTTACAATACAAAATAGACCAAAAGAAGGTGGTATAGACCACACATGGCCCCGAGAGGAAGTGGGTCTCACCAATTCAGCTGACGGAGTGGAGAGGAGGCACTACTGACAGTGGATTGAGTTACCTGTTGTAGGACCACCTACATTCATGTAAGAAAATGTAGCGCCCCCGGCAAAAGGGACGTTAGTACTGTGGAATAGTACTAGTATGTATGAACAAACTTTATCCCAATTACAATCAACCAATACACAGATAAGAGACAGTAATAGAACCAACAATCATTGCGCATGGAAAGAGACAACCAAAATCAACAAGTTTCACAATTCCCCCCTTTTCCTTTCCAACAGCACCATAATCAAGAATTTCATCGATTTTCATTTCAATAGTGATAATGATCACATTCAACCCTTATTACCTCGGCCACCCTTATCACCACAACCCACACCTTATTACTTCGTGTTGCGGCGCGCAACCCGATTCCACCTGACAAATCATATTTCATAACAACAATCCCAAACAATTACATCACAATAATCCTCCTTTCAAGGAGCACAAGTTCACATCAACAATTCGTTTATTTGGGCTCAAGGCGCAATGATTCCCATTAAGCAGAAATACATTCCCACATTTGGGCACATTAACATCCTTTCACAATCTCATATAACAAAATAGTGTGGCAATCACTAAGACAATCAATTCACATATTTTCATACGAGGTACACATAAAGTATGCTTGTCACAACAAGGGGATACTACAAGGGTTAAAGTTATCCATTTATACCTCGAGTTGAATTTCCCTTTTAATTTCTATCACAATTCACTAGACCGTCTAGCACCGTCAATCTATTCCACAACGTGACATATTTCACCTAGAATTAGGAACCTTGAATTCAATAGAGCATTTTATCAAACACTATGTGACCCCCTTAGGTTACTATCCCCCTTTTTATGCATAATTACCCAAGTTCGTTTCCCCCATTACTAGGTTACGGAGTTACATTCACTTGCATGCAAGGACTCATCTTAATTTTTTTCAAAACCAACCCATATGTGTTTTATTCCTATCCAAAATATGATAAATTGAAAAAATAGAGTGAAGGCTTACCTCTAGAGCTAAGAAGACGACTGATTACTCGATAATATCTGGGCTTGAGTGGTTTTGGAATCAAATTGGATGATGTTAAAACCTTCTCTCTCAAGAACTCTCCTTTCGTTCTCTCTATTTTGTTTAGAAATCAGTTAATGAAGGGGAGGGGTGTTTTAATGAATTGAGGGTCGGGTTTAAAAATTAGAAAAATAGGAGCCCGATATCGGAAATGCGATCAGGAATGCGATCGCATTCCTGACATGCGGTCCGCAGAGACGACCGCAGCATGGCCCTCCAGGTGGGCCAAAATTGAATACAATCTTCCCATGTATGCGACCACTATGCCATCTGCATACACGTTATGCGATCGCATAGTGCGTCGCATAACCTCCCTCACAAAAAAATCAAAGGGCAAGAATGCGACAACTATGCGGTCCGCAAAACCGGAATGCGATCGCATAATTGACCGCATAGTTGCCCTCAAATTGGACAGTGATTCTGCCCTTGTATGTGATCACTATGCGGTCCGCATACACATTATGCGATCGCATAGTGCGTCGCATAACCTCCCTCACAAAAAAATCAAAGGGCAAGAATGCGACAACTATGCGGTCCGCAAAACCGGAATGCGATCGCATAATTGACCGCATAGTTGCCCTCAAATTGGACAGTGATTCTGCCCTTGTATGTGATCACTATGCGGTCCGCATACACATTATGCGATCGCATAGTGTGTCACATAACACCCAATTTCTGGAAAATTTATTCTTTCAAATTCCGGGGTACTTTTACACAAATAAGGTCCGTTTTAAGAATTTCTACAGTTATAACCACTTGGAGACTTGTTCGGTTGTTATTTTAAACAAGAAATTTTACGGGTCTTTACAAGAATGTTACCACACATGGGTGGCCTCCTAAGAAACGCTTGATTTAACATTGCGACACGATAATGTTGACCCTGTTTGGGTTACTCAGTGGTGGGAGTTGGTGTAGGACTATCCTTGAGAGCATATTTTTCTACCAAGTGCCTTCTACTATGGTGCCGAGGTAGTGCTTGACCCGTTGGCCATTTACTTTGTAAGTTCGAGTCCCGTCCTCTGACTCCAATTCAATAGCACCATAGGGGGACACATTCACAACTTTAAATGGGCCAGACCATTTGGATTTGAGTTTGCTCGGGAATAACTTGAGTTTTGAGTTTAAGAGTAAGACCAAGTTACCGGATTTGAATTCCCACTTCAAAATCTTCTTGTCATGAACAAACTTCATTCTGTCCTTATACATCGTTTCACTCTCATAGGCATGGAGACAGAATTCTTCCATCTCATTGAGTTGTGTCATTCTTAGGTTAGCAGCTTCGGACAAATCAAGATTCAACTTTTTCAATGCCCACATGGCTTTGTGCTCAAGCTCCACTGGCAAGTGACACGCCTTACCAAAAGCCAACTGATATGGTGAGGTGCCAACGGGAGCTTTAAATGATGTGTGATATTCCCACAACGCATCATCTAGCTTCCTCGACTTGTCAGTCCTATTTGCATTGACAGTTTTTTCTAGGATGTTTTTGATCTCTCTGTTGGAAACTTCAACATATCCACTCGAATGAGGATGATAAGGTGCAGCCACCTTGTGCTTGACGCATACTTTCAAGCAGCCCAGTGAAAGCTTGTTGCAAAAGTGAGAACCACCATCACTAAGGATGGCCCTGGGGATACCAAAACACGTAAATATGTTCTTCTTCAAGAATGCGGTCACACTACTTGCCTCATTGTTGGGAAAGGCGATTTCCTCGACCTATTCGGAAACGTTGTCCACATACACAAAGATATATGTTATGCCATAAGAGCTCACGAAGGGACCCATGAAGTCTATCCCCCACACATTAAAGATCTCGACCTCCATTACAAAAGTCATAGGCATCGCATGTCATATAGAATTGACCCTTGTATTTGACATTGATCACATGACTTGACCATTTGATTTGCATCTTTGTAGATCGATGTCACGCCTCAAAATCGAGGGATGAGACCGTTGCCTAACCGGATGAACCCAGTCAAGCGAACCTAGATTGCCTTTCCTACCCAACGCATTACCATGTGTTCATAATACACATTGTTCCATATGAATTAGCCTATTTAGATTCAAAGTACGATTTACCACATAAATTCATTTTCCTCTTTTAACTTTCAACAATCGACGATTCAAAACATACAAGTTACATACAACATTTCCAGTGCGATCCACAATTACGAGTGAGTACAACTACCGCCCAAAATATACATATATACAACCCACACAATGTCTACGGAGCCTCTAAGAGTACTAGGAGTTTTACATAAACTTGCCGGTAATAAGGCCCCGGCTATACCTTTTACAACATAAGAAAAAGAGAATGATAAAGTCCACACACGGCCACGAGAGGAAATGGGGCTCACCAGAACAGCTGAAAAGACGAAGAGGAGGCACCACTAACGGCGGGCTGAGCTACCTGCTATGGAACCACCTACATCCATATAAAGATGTAGCGCCCCCGGCAAAAGGGACGTTAGTACCATTGAATAGTACTAGTATGTATGAACAAAGTTTATTCTAAGTAAAATCAAATAAGACACAACTGGAAGATAGTTAGGGCAACCACACATATACCACATAAATATACAAAAAATCACAATGAAGATTTCACAGTTACTCATTTCAATTATTCATCCGTTCACATTTCACCTTATTACCTCTTAACCCTTATTACTTCGTGTTGCGGCGCGCAACCCGATCCCACCGTACATTCACATTTCGCCCTTATAACCTCTCCACCCTTATTACTTCTTGTTGCAGCGTGCAAACCGATCCCATCGTACAATCATATCTCACCCTTATTACCTCTCCACCCTTATTACTTCGTGTTGCGGTGTACAACCCGATCCCACCGTACAATCACATTTGATAGCAACAACAACCAATCAATTAAATCACATGGATTTTCTTCATCAAGAACATAAGTTCATATCAATCCATAATTAGGTGAAATCAAGGCACAATGATACTTACCAAACAGTGATTCATATATGGTGTTTCCAAAATTATTTGACTCAACTAACTCCATTCAAAATTTCTGTTCATCATTTTCCACACACGGCCTTTTGCAATTAAATACATTCCCTTATTAGGGTACATTAAATTTCTTTCATTTAGTATCACATACTCTCATATCGACATATTTGAACGTTTAACAAGCCTTACACATGATAGGATAAGCATAGAGAATCACCTTTCACAATCTCAATTAGCATGGTAATCAACTAAGAAAATCAGGGAATGAAATCTTACACCTCAACACAGTCGGACAATCAATTCACATATGCTCAAGCAAGAAATTCTTAATGTGTCCTCAGACACCAACAAGGCGACTCTACAAATATTGAAGTTTTCCATACATACCTCGAGTCGAAATTCCCCTTTAATATCTATCACAATTCACCGAACTGCCTAGCACCGTCAATATGGTCCACAATGTGACATATTTCACTTAGAATTAGGAATCTTGAATTCATTTGAGCATTTTATCAAACACCCATGTGGTCCCTTACCTTAACTTAACCCTTTTTAGTGAAAGATTACTTTAACTAGCTTCCCTTTACTAGGTTATGGAAGATTATTCACATGCATGCAAGTCTTATCTCTTATTTTCACAATTAACTCATGTGTTCTACCACTTTTTAGCTAAAACCTGAGAATTAAAAGGATATGGGGTAGGGACTTACCTCCTATAGTAAAGAAGATGAAGATTAATCGATAATTTCCAGCCAGAATCAATTTGGGGAACATGGGGACTTCTCTCTCTAGAACCCACTCTCACTTCTCTCTATTTTTTCCAGATGCATGTTAATAATTAAAGGGGAGGGGTGTTTTATTAAACTAGGGATCAGTTACAAAAGTAGAAATTAAAAGGGCCCTGAAGCAGGACATGCGGTCAGAAGTGCGATCGCATTCCTGCTATGCAGTCCGCATTCCTGTCGCATAGTTGGCCCTCAAGTGGGCCAAAAGTGGGATGGGACTGCCCTGGAGTGCGACCATTATGTTGTTCGCATACATGTTATGCGATCGCATAGTGCGTCACATAACTCCCTCCACAAGAACCAAGGTGCAAGAATGCGATAACTATGCGGCCCGCATTTTCGAAATGCGATTGCATCTTGGGCCGCATAGCTGTCCTCAAATTGGACAACAGGCTGTCCAGGTATGCGACCACTATGCGATTTGCATACCTGATCTGCGATCGCATTGTGGAATACAGATCTGCGCAATTCTGGAAAATTTTATCTTTTAAGTCCCGGGGTGCTTTTTTACTCAAAAGGGTCCGTTTTAGGAAATTCTACAGTTATAACTACACAAGGACCTATTCGGGCATTATTTTAGCCATGAAATTTTACGGGTCTTTACATCCTCCCCCACTTCAAATCATTCGTCCTCGAATGAGGATCGGGGAATCATTTTTGGAAACACAGTATGCTAACCCCCAATTTTCACTAACTCCAATATTTTCTAAAATTTTTGCCAGAGTTCCCTTTGTAATTAGGCCTATCTACCTGTCAGAGAGCCCCCAAAACACATTGTTAACCATTTTCACACATTTTCAGTTACTACAACAACTTGCACATAATTCAGTCATCTCATCAAATCGTATACAACTCAATAAATTCAACATGCTATACATAATTCAGTTTGCACCACATTTTGCATATCATTTAGCTATCACATGAATTGCACATACTTTAGCTTACTTCAAGGAGTTCCGCATTACCCAAATGATCACAACATACACAAATATGGCACAACTTGAGATGTTAGAAGAGTAGGGAATTTAGGGGGGAAATGGGGTGGTTTTTGCACAAAATTTGACACAACATATAATTTCTTAGAGATGGCAGCTCTCACGATCACTACTAGACCTGTTCAAACAAATGGGGATATGCTTCTTTCATTTCACTTTCCGCTTCCCACGTGGCTTCCTCGACTTGTTGACTTTTCCATAACACTTTAACAGAAGCAATTTCTTTGTTTCTCAATCTACGGACGTTCCTATCAAGAATAGTAACTGGAACCTCTTCATATGAAAATTCTTCATTAATTTCAATGGTCTCAACTGGCATGATGGAATCTGGATCTCCAATTACCTTCTTTAACATGGACACATGAATCACTGGATGCACTAATGACATTCCAGGGGGCAATTCCAGCCTATACGCTACTTGCCCTATCCTTTGAATGATTCGAAATGGCCCAACATACTTCGGGCTCAATTTTCCTTTCTTCCCAAACCGCATCACCCCCTTCATGGGAGACTACTTCAAGAATACCCAATCATCTACTTGAAACTCCAAATCTCTACGCCGAATGAAACCCTTTTCTAATACATCCTTCAATTGTTCTTTTAGCTCTCTCAATTCTGCTGGCGCCATACTGTAAGGTGGAATAGATATTGGTTGCGTATCTTGCAATACATCAATCCCAAAATCGATCTCTCTATCTGGCGAAATCCCAGGAAGTTCATCTAGAAATATTCAAGAAACTCATTCACAACCAGCACGGACTCGGGAGCAGGCACCTCTGAAGTGGTGTCCGCAACCCAGACAAAATGATGCACCCCTTCCTAATCATCTTGGATAGGATATAAACTTACCCCTCAACACAACGTCATTCCTTTTCCATCCAATAACTGGTTCATTAGGAAACTCGAGCCTCATAATGTTGGTTCGGCAGTCGAGTTTAGCAAAGCATAAGTAGAGCCAATCCATCCCCGTGATAACATCACAATCTACCATTTCTAACTCATTAAGATCGGCCGTGGTATCTCGACCAAAAACCGTGACAACACAATTCCTATAGACTCGCGCAGCCGCAATAGAATCACCAACCGGAGTCGACACTAAGAAAGGCTCATGAAGTTGTTCGGGTTCTGTCCCAAAGCTTGAAGCAATAAATGGAGTAACATATGACAATGAAGATCCGGGATCAATAAGAGCATAAACATCATGTGTTTGAACAGTCAGAATACCTGTGACAACATCTGGAGAATCCGCAGCACTTTGACAACAACTCAAAGCATAGAACCGACTAGGTCCCCCTTGACCTCGTGCTCTACCCCTAGCTGCACCGCGCCTTACTGGAGCTGGAGGGCGTGCTAAAGATGTAGCGGCCGAAGAACTGGACGGTTGAGCAGTACCCCTATATGTGCCCTGACTGGGTGCATGACAATCTCGGTGAACATGGCCCCTCACTCCGCATCTATAGCATACCGGGATATCCAAGTAATAAGGCTCATAATGAAACCTCCCACACTTAGGGCATGGGGCCCTCCACTGCTGCTGGAACCTCCCACCTGAACGACCCGACTGATGGAACCTCCTGTTGTCTGAACCTGGTCCAAAATGACCTCCCTGCTGATAGTTGTGCCCTGATGGCGGTGCACTGGCTGAGGACTGAGCATATGACTGAGATGGTCCTGATGACCCTCTCTCAAGGGCTGATCTCACACCTCCAACCGAACTCTCAGGGTTGCCCACTGATCGGGCCCTACTACTGCTCTCTCTCTCTCTCTCTCTCCATTCTTATCCTCAATTTCCGAGCCTCTGTAGCCTGGGCAAATCACACAATATTCCCATAGTTCATATCTGAGTGCCAAGCAGTTGTAGCAACCTCATTGACAACCAAGGGACCAAGGCCCTGAACAAATCGACGAAATCTGGCCTCCATAGTTGGCATCATGTGGATAGCTTACTTGGACAAGCGCACAAACTCCATATGGTACTCCCACACACTCATGTTGCTCTGCTTAAGGAACTCAAACTCTGCAGCACGGGCTGCCCTAGTCTCGGCAGGCAAGAAATGATCCATAAAAGCATCTACAAACTCATCCCACCTCGCCGTAGGGCTCCCCTCCCCACTGGAACTCTCCCACATCACGAACCATGAATATGCTGCTCCCATTATACGATAGGAATCTAACTCAAATCCCTTTTTCTCACTAGCCCTCATAAATCAGAGAGTCTTGTACATTTCATCTATAAAATCCTGAGGATCAGCCTCTGGGTCGGTGCCGGTGAACTCTGGAGGGGCTAGCCGTAGAAATTGGTTGACTTTGGAACCCAAAGAATCCCCTTGCTAGTGAGAGGAAGCAGGGGCATCATGTGATCTTTGGGCCTGAGAAGCCACTAGCTGAGTCAACATCTGAATAGTTCCTCTGAGGTCCCTATCAGAAATATTGGGACCGGAAGCTGGGACTGAGGCAGGATCAGGAACAACAACGGGAGGGACTGTGGCACCCTTCGGTGGAGCAAGAATTGGAACAAATTGTCCTGGAATGGAATGTTCAGGCAGGTTCAGGGTCGGGGAGTCATTCTCACCCGCACTGTCAGATAAAGAATTTATGGTCACACTTGGGGTGGCATTGGCCTCTAGGCCGAGTCGAGCTCTCTTCTTGGGTGCCATTTACTGAAAATTGGGACAATGCACGAGTTAGAGATAGTAAACCTCACCTTTCACCACATCGCACGATATAGAAAAGCAATAAAAGGGTACTTTCCTAAATGTCCATGCAGCCCCCTAGTTATAGATGTGGTCGACAACACACCGATAAGAATGGCTCTACTAGACACGGCTCTGAGTCTTCCTAGTACACTTTTAAAACCTTAGGCTCTAATACCAAGTTTGTCACGCCCCAAAACTAAGGGACGAGACTGGCGCCAAACCGGATGAACCCAGTCAAGCGGACCTGGATTTCCTTTCCTACCCAACACATTACCCCGTGTTCATAATACACATTATTCCGTATGAATTAGTCAATTTAGATTCCAACTACGATTTACCACATAAATTCACTTTCCTCTTTTAACTTTCAACAATCGACGATTCAAAACACACAAGTTACATACAATATTTCCGGTGCGATCCACAATTACGAATGAGTACAACTACCGCCCAAAATATACATATATACAATCCACACAATGTCTACAGAGCCTCTAAGAGTACTAGGAGTTTTACATTAACTTGCCGGTAACAAGGCCCCGGCTATACCTTTTACAACATAAGCAAAAGAGAAGGATATAGTCTACACACGGCCCCGAGAGGAAATGAGGCTCACCAGAACTGCTGAAAAGACAAAGAGGAGGCACCACTAATGGCGGGTTGAGCTACTTGCTATTGAACCACCTATATCCATATAAAATATGTAGCGCCCCTGGCAAAAGGGACGTTCATACCGTTGAATAGTACTAGTATGTATGAACAAAATTTATTTTAAGAAGAATCAAATAGTACACAATTGTAAGACAGTCAGGGCAACCACACAGATACCACATAAATATACAGAAACTCACAATGAAGATTTCACAGTTACTAATTTCAATTATTCATCCATTCATATTTCACCCTTATTAGCTCTCCCCCCTTATTACTTCATGTTGCGGCGTGCAACCCGATCTCACTGTACATTCACATTTCACCCTTATTACCTCTCCACCCTTATTACTTCGTATTGCGGAGTGCAACCCGATCCCACCGTACAATCACATCTCACCATTATTACCTCTCCACCCTTATTACTTCGTGTTGCAGTGTGCAACCCGATCCCACCGTACAATCACATTTGATAGCAACAACAACCAATCAAATAAATCACAGGAATTTTCATCATCAAGAACATAAGTTCATATCAACCCATAACTAGGTGAAATCAAGGCACAATGATCCTTACCAAACAGTGATTCATATATGGTGTTGCCAAAATTATTTAACTCAACTAACTCAGTTCACAATTTCTGTTCATCATCTGCCACACACGGCCTTTAGCAATTTAATACATTCCCACATTAGGGTACATTAACATTCTTTCATTTATTATCACATACTCCCATATCGACATATTTGAACGTTTAACAAGCCTTACATGATAGGATAAGCAAAGAAGAATCACCCTTCACAATCTCAATTAGCATGGTAATCAACTAAGCAAATCAGGGAATGAAATCTTACACCTCAACACAGCCAGACAATCAATTTACATATGCTCAAGAAAGAAATTCTTACCGTGTCCTCGAAAACCAACAATGTGACTCTAAAAATATTAATGTTTTCCATACATACCTCGAGTCGAAATTTCCCTTTAATATCTATCACAATTCACCGAACCGCCTAACACCGTCAATCTAGTCCACAATGTGACATATTTCACTTAGAATTAGGAATCTTGAATTCATTTGAGCACTTTATCAAACACCATGTGGTACCTTAGCTTAACTAAACCCTTTTTAGTGAAAGATTACCTTAACTAGCTTCCCTTTACTAGGTTATGGAAGATTATTCACATGCATGCAAGTCTTATTTCTTAATTTCACAACTAACTCATGTGTTCTGCCCCTTTTTAGCTAAAACCTGATAATTAAAAGGAAATGAGGTGGGGACTTAACTCTTATAGTGAAGAAGATGAAGATTACTTGATAATTTCCGGGCAGAATCAATTTGGGGAAGATGGGGACTTCTCTCTCTAGAACCCACTCTCACTTCTCTCTATTTTCTTCAGATGCATGTTAAAAATGAAGGGGAGAGGTGTTTTATTAAACTGGGGGTCGGGTACAAGATTAGAAGTTAAAAGGGTCCCGAAGCAGGAGATGCGGTCAGGAATGCTATCGCATTCCTTCTATGTGGTCCGCATTCTTGTCGCATAGTTGGCCCTCAAGTGGGCCAAAAGGGGAACCGAACTGCCCTAGTATGCGATCGCATGGTGCGTCACATAACTCTTTCCGCAATAACCAATGTGCAAGAATGCGACAACTATGTGGCCCGCATTTTCGAAATGCGATCGCATCTTGGGCCGCATAGCTGTCCTCAAATTGGAAAACAGGTTGTCCAGGTATGAAACCACTATGCGGTTCGCATACCTGATCAGCGATCGCATAGTGGACCGCAGATCTGCGCAATTCTGGAAAATTTTATCCTTTAAGTCTCGGGGTACTTTTTTACTCAAAAGGGTCCATTTTTAAGAAATTCTACAGTTATAACATCACAGGGACCTATTCGAACATTATTTTAGACATGAAATTTTACGGGTCTTTACAATCGATGGCCAATAGTAGCCATGTATACCACTAAAATTGGGGAGTCCGATTTTAAGCTTCTATAGCATTCCAAGCCCGGTTTCGAGGGGCTCAAAGCATAGTCTGAGGGTCGACCTAGAATTATTCCCCTCGAGAGGGTATATCAAAGACTCATTACAGCATACCTCGAGGTAGTATGAAAATCGATGACCGTCATGGAAAATCAGGAAATTCCCAAGTACACGTGGTTAGAATTGACCAGGTCTGCAAGAATAGTACAAGTCCGTACTGAACCATTTTACAGTTGTACCAATAACATTTACTTTTCATAATTAGACATCTACTATGTTAGGATCCTCCCTCCTATATAAAGGGGACCCCTGTCATTTTGTAACATGATGAATAATCAAGACAATAGAACTTTCTCTGCTTTTCTTGCTTGAGCGTGCTCAACAATCACTCTACAGATTCATTGCTCCTTAATTATTGCCTTCATTTATTGTTCTTCATTTATTGCCCAATATTAACAGCAAAAGGTTATCCTCGAGGCCTCTGATATCATTGTTTCTTCATCGATCGCTCATTATTAAGGGTTATAATCCGACCTCGAGGCCCAGCCTTGTGACCATCTTGGTTTGCATATCTTACTTTCTTTACTCACACTTAACATTTATCATATAACAACTAGTATTGAAATACATCACGTATTTTTAGAACCATAAATCAAATATAATTGTTAAAACCATTTTCAAGGTAAACAGTTTGGCGGCCACTGTGGGGCTAAAAATAATAGTGATTGTTTTAGTTTTGGTTTTCTTAAAAACAAGTTATTTTTTACACTTTTTCTTGCCCAAGAATCTTTGATTTCAGGTAAAAAATGTCTAACTCAGTGAATGCACACGAAAACAACGGTCTTGGGCTTCGTGGAGAGAATGATGCAACTGCCTCATGCGCTGGTGTACCACTACAAAACCCTGGGGTGACACCAGCACAAATCCCTGTCGAAGTGGGCTCACGCAACACTCATCATGTCGATGTAAGCTCTCATATCGACGGACGTATGCGCAAAGGAGACCAACTTGAAGCGCAGAGAACTCCTTCCCGGGAGGAAAGGAAAATTAGCCTACAAGTCATTTTTGAGATGCTACAAGCACAACAAATGGCTATTGCTCAGCTACAAAGCTAGCAGAAAACTCTGAGCCCAACAATATTCGAAACGGCTCCTTGAGTCGAGATAACACCTAAGATCGAGCAACAATGGGTCACCAGTAGACCCCGCTGTTATGAAAATGCTCGAAGACCTCACCTGAAGGATTGAATCAAAAGAAAAGAAGAGAGAAGCTAACAACAAATAACAATGGAGACCTATAACTCGAGGATTTATCAGATCCCAGATGCTCCACCGATTCTAAAGGGTGTAGATTTAAAGAAGCTCGTGCAGAAACCATTCCCATCGAGTGTAGCTCCGAAGCCCATTCCAAAGAAGTTCAGGATGCCTGACATCCCAAAGTACAACGGGACCACAGATCCCAACGAGCATATTAACGTTATACTTGTGGTATAAAAGTAAATGACCTAAAAACGACGAGATCGAGTCAGTTTTGTTGAAGACATTTGGGGAAACACTATTGAAGGGGGACGGAGTAAAAATAGTCTACCGAGAGAAGCATGCAACAAGAGAAATGTTTGTAGTACACGATGTTGCGCCATGATTGACGCCTTCTACATCGAAGGAGCCAAAGGACAAGCAAAAAGCCGAATAGAAACCATAACCTACATCCTCGATTGAACCCGAATAATTGAATAAAGGATCGTGTTGTATCCTATGAGTGATACCAAACAATTGAAACATATCGAAGCTTAAAGGCCATCATTGCTAAGGTATAACCCTCTCCATTTTCATTTACGTTTTGTACTAAATTATTGCATGTGATCGATGAAAAGGAGTCAAAGCACCCTTCAGCTCGAAGACCTTAGGTTTTAAAGCATGTGTTGCACTCTTTTTCCCTTAGATCGAGTTTTATCCCAAATGGGTTTTCCTAACGAGGTTTTTAACAAGGCAAAACCCATATGCTACCTGAGGAAAGCTCAACAAGTATTCAAGGATTTTCAATCAACCTCGAATACTGGGCGGCATCACCCTCGGATGTTATCTTTTGAAGGAATCAAGTTATGCCTAAGAGGGCTTCGATAGGAGAATGTTGTATTGGGCCAAACGGTCAAATGAACTGTGCCCATATAGAATAATCGAGCCTCCAAAGGCAAAAACATGTACACATACATCAAGTAATCAAAGAAGCCTCTTTTCTTATAAAAACGTGTTGTGCCTCAAAGAAGTTTGCTACTCCCACATAAGACGGCTCAGGGGCCAAAAACATTCCAACACTCGGGGACTGTCATCTACAGTCAGCTCATCGAGCCATCAAAAACTCAAATTCGTAAGACCTGAATGAGGCAACTTCGAGCTCGTAAGCCCTCAATGAGGCAACATCGAACCTGTAAGACCTCAACAAAGCATGTCCAAATTTTAAAGACCTTAAAAAGGCATAACTCCAATATTAAGGCCAAGGCTATATATTCGAACTTGTAAGACCCCTAAAGGGGCATACCCTCGATATAGACGCCAAGGTCATCTCACCCGGAGACTAAAGGCTATGACCAAACAAAAAGACTACGGTCAAATTAAAAGGCTACGGCTGAATTAACGCGGCTTGGAGACGTCTGATTACCGCCATAGAACTAAAGGCCATCAAATACTTCGAGAATACTTCGAAAAGAACCGGTTAATCAGGCTACCCTCGGCATAAGCAAATGAACTTCGATAATATGAGCTCCTAACAATGAAAAGGCTTCGAAACAATCATCCTTCAATAAAAAGGCTTCAAAACATCAGCCTTCAAGAAAACCCCACGAGGTACTCGACTATTGTCACACATCGACTTATAATCGAGGTTCTTGTTTGAGCCATCGAAGAGTTGGACAAATAAAACATCCCAAGGGATAATAAAAAATTAAAAAGTCTTTAGCCAGAATGAGGGAAACTATACCATATCAGAGGTCGAATCGACCCAATCTATAAAAGAGCCTAAGGGCTAGTCTAAAGAGCTTAAGGGCCAATGCGTAAGAGCCTAATGGCCATCCTAAAGAGCCTAAGGTCCAATGCGTAAGAGCCTAAGGGCCAGCCTAAAGAGCCTAAGGGCCAGCCTAAAGAGCCTAATGGACAATGTGTTAGAAACCTAAGGGTCGATAAGCCTGAGTCAAAACTTGATTCAAGAACCGAGCCCTAAAGGTTGACAATCATCTATTAATGATTGTTCTTTAAGCACAAAAACCTAAGGGTTTTTATTTTAAGTCCAATATATCGGACTGATTTTCAACAACCGTCAACATTCAAAACAAAGCAAAGACACAAACAAGTTGGAAATTTATGCAAGGATAAAACCAAAGGGTTTTTTTAATACAATGATACATTATTTACAAACACGCCCACAAGGAGCCCTTTACAAAAAAAATCAAGAAAATAAAGAAAAAGACCTGGTTTATCTTCGAGGACTTAGTCATTTCCCCTCGAGGATTATGACTTCATCGGAACCCTTGGAACCAGCTCCCTCGCGGTATCTTTTTTATTGCCTCCAGCATCGACTTCACCTTCGGAAGAAACAAAGAACTTGGCGTCGAGCTCATCCGCCTTGTCTTGCTCTATCTACTCAGAAAGATCGAAGCCCTTAGCATGAACCTCCTCGAGGGTTTCCCTCCGAGATCTGCATCGGGCATACTCATTGCTTCTTGTTTCTCGATTAGAAGCCCCACTCAACTCGTCCCGAGCATCAGTATCTTCCGTTAGATAGATGACCACCTTCTTATCGGCCTTTACTCGGACCTCTTCGGTTTCAGTTCGAGCTTCAAAAACATCAGATTTCATATTCAAGAGATCGGTTTCAATCCTAGCTATCCTGCTCAACTGAATTGAATTGCTCTCTTGAGCATTGCAAAGTTGAATCTCAAAGGCAGAAACTTTAGCCGAAGAGTTTTTTCTAGCTGCAACAAGAGCATCCACCTGTGCCTTCAATTCGTTGCACTCAGAATTGACTTGGTTAATTTTACCCCGAAGGCGCTCCAGCGTCTCGATCTTTGGCTCCAACTGTGACATCGAAATGTTAACCCCCGAAGATGGGGAATGAAGCTCAAATTCCTTCAGAAATAGAAGTTACCTATTTCTCAAGGTTGTCCTCGTAAATTTGGCATCTATTCAACTTTGATCGGAGGTGTATCAGCTCTTTTTCCTTCTTATCACAAAGAAGCCTGAGGGATTTCTCCCCATTCGAGGACTTACACAACTTGGCCTCTCAATGAAGTAGCTCAGCCTTAAGTTTGTCAAAGTCCTACGAAAAAGGAACAATTAGACAAAAGAAGAAAGTACGAATGTAAAGAGGCTATAATGCCATCTAAAAAACTCACCAAAGAACAGAGCCGTTGTGTCTCTATAAAAGTTTAGTTTGCATCCACTGCCTCGGTCTCAAAGGCCTCGGTATATAAACCGTGGAAGGGTTCGTTACCACTCGGAGCTCCGCCTAATTGGGAAGTCCTCTGGCTCAAAGAATCCCTCGTGGCACCTTCGGAGGAAGATGGGAATAATGATGACGGACCTGTTGTCTCAGCCTAAGGAGAACAACCGAGGTCTCCTTCGAAGTACCTCTTGATGTCTCACAAACAGCCGCCAAATAGGGGCATTCTCCCCTCTTTCCTTTTGGAGCCTCTCCCTCAAAGCTAGGGGCCTTGATTCCAGCGGGCTTAACGGCCTCGGGAGGCCTCCTTGCCCGAGACACCAATGTAGGACTGTCCACTTCGATGGCGTCATCATCCACGGATTGACCTATGAATATAAGATCTTCGTTGATTTCTACCTCCCCCTTGCGCCTCCGGGCGGGTTCTGCTTCGCTGTGAGTATCCTCGTCCCTCAAGGATCCTTTCCTCTTATTGTCTTTCTTTGGCTCTGAAGCCGAAGGTCCTTTTTCCTCCCCGAGAGGGCAAGTCCTCATCTCGAAGAATTGTCCGATGCTTGCGACGAAGAGATTTATGAACATAATTTTAGAGAAGAACTACATGGCGCGTACAATGGTGTTTCGCCTCCTATCTTCCCTTCGACAAATCTCTCCACTTGTGTTCGTCACAGGTCAAGGAAGATACAAATATGCGAGTCGAATCCTCGAGATTTGGGACCTCATTTGGCATCACGGGATCGCTGCGGAGAAAGAAAGGAAACGTTCTCATAGAGTCTGACAACAAAAATAATGAAGTGCAACATATTACTTACGTATGAATTTCCATTCCTCGGGGAACGGCAAGAACTCCGGAGGAATGACGTCAACGGTCCTCACTCGAACAAACTGACTCATCAATCCTTGATCCTTGTCCTCGTCATCACTGGCCAAGAAGGGATTGGTATACCGGCATAGAAGTTTAATTAGACCTCGGTAATGCAGAGTCCGATACAACCTCATGAGGTGACTAAGAGTGAACTCGAGCTCGGCCTTTTTAGTGAAAAATTTCATCATCAGCACGATCCGCTAGAAACTTGATACCTTTGATAGAACTCGATCACAAGTTGATCGAGAGGACCCAACGTAAGAGGTTACATATACACGTTTAAAAAATCCCTCTACATCGGCCATATACCCTCTCCTCGAGAGGGTATCTGCAACATCACTTTTTCTCCACATCCGCAGTATCTCCTCACAACTTTGAGGTGCCTCTCTTCGACTAATCAAACTTACCTCAATGTGTGCTCCCAATGGGTAGGGACGTTGCGAGGCTTCTCTATCATAAAGTCTCTCATCGGGACGAAGAAATACGAGGCTCTTGCCAAACGCCGGCGGTATACCACTGGCCGGGCAGGAAGTAGAAGTGAGGCTCCCCTCTTTCTGATTAGCGGAGTTGGGTAGCCATTACATCTTCCAAAAAAGAAGGGGGAGATGAGAACTCCGGAAAGAGTTTTAAGTTGATATGGCAGAACTGATGTAGAAAAGGGACTCTATGGAGAAAGATAATCGCACAAAGAAATAAAGCTCCTAATGAAAGAGAAAGAAAGTATATATAAGGAGAGCAGAAACTATTATTTAACTTCGATATCCAATCAGTTCTGACGAAGTAATTATGACCTTTTGGGGAAATGTACCAACGGGGCCACTTCGGTCATTTCACGATCATGTCATAGGAATGACGTCACCACACAGTGTTTCGAGGGATCGAGGAATAAAATCGATACCTTAGCAGCACTACCTAAGGGAGGTATGTGAGTAAGATCCTAACAGCCCGACCACGAGGGTCTCTGTTACTCCGAGACCAAGCAGAAAGGAGTCGAATCAAAGTCCAAGCTCGACTTTTAAAGGCAAAACTTTGAAGATATTAATACGAAGTAAGATTAAAATGAGAAATCCTTTGCATTCCAAAAATATATTTACAAAGGAGAATTTACAAATCTCCCCCCGTATACAAAAGAAGAACAAGTAAAAATGGTATAGTCTTCATCTTCGCTGCTTCCCGAGCCATTTGCAGAAACCTCGTCAGACGAGGTCGGTGCTGCCAACTCCTCTTGCAAGGCCTTCGCTTCCTCGATTTCGGTAGAGATATCAAAACCCTAGGCGTGCATTTCCTCGAAGGCCTACCTTTGAGCTTCTAGCCGAGCATGACCGAGGGCGCGAGTCAGCATGAGCTCGATCTCTTCAGATGTCTTCATGGCTCGAGCATTCGTTGCAGTAGCGTCTTCCTGATATGAGAATATGAGTGCATCGTCTTCAGACTTGGTCATGGATAACACGACAACCGATTCAACGTGAAGCGCCTCTGTGGGCCTCATCTTTTGCGCCCTGAAGATGATGTTGGGTCGACGCCAACTTCTCTTGAAGAGTATCATTCTCGGAGGATATATTGTCCATGACCAGCTTCAGTTCGTGGATCTCAGCATCTTTGGCAACAATCTCGTCCCGAAGCTTCCCCACTAAAGCATCCTTATGATTGATCTGAAACAACCAAGTCAAATTGTCAGACACTAAATTATGAACATAGAAAGCAAACACTCGAAGGCTAAGCTACATGTTATGTGAAGTTGGCCCATTCTTGGAAAGCTTTCTACGACCTTGCTCGGAGGTCGTACAGTTCCTCTTCCCTTCGAGCATGAAGAGTCTTTAGCTCGTTCAACCCCGACGTGAGTTTCTCAAACTCCTCCTCACGATGAGTCAGCTCATCTCGTAACTTGGAGAAAGCCCGATCATAGAGCATCACGACCTGAAACATGAAGGAAAGAAGTTAGAAAAAATATAATCAAAATCCAAAGCACAAACGCTACATCAGAAGAATACCTGCTTCTGGAGCTTCTCAGCCTCCTCGAGAATAAGTAAGGCATCGAGATCAGTCTCCTCCTCAATGCCGGCAAAATAATCGCCAAATAAAATCATTTTCTCCTTGGGATGCCCCACATCGAGAGTTTCCCTATTTTGGGCATCCCGTATTTTCCCTAAATAAAATGACGGACTTGGAAAAAAATCTCTGATGTCATCAACCTCGATCGGGGCCTTCTCTCGCCCTCGAGGAACTTCGGAGCTTGGACCCCCGAATTTGCTGTCCAAGTGTTCATCGACACAAGTTGTACCTTGGTGAATGATCGGCTCAGGGACCAGTGGGCACAAGATGTATCTTTGTCAATGCAGCCTTCGAAGCATCAACGCCTCATTTTTCCCTAAGAACCAGTGGGAAATCATCATTCCCTTCATCTTTAGCACGAAGACTCTCGGTAGCTGCCGGAGTTAGGGCCATTGCATCGGCCCTAGGCTTTCGAGCTTTATCTCTCTTTGGTTTCGGGGACTCCACATACGTCTCATTCTTTCTCTTTTTATCTTTGGCAGGTTTTTTAGTCTCCACTTCGCCAGGTGGAGGCGGTCTCATCAAAGAAGTTTCTCCAACGCCTGCGTAAGCTCAAAAAGACAAGTATACCACCAAGACTTTTATTGAAGGGATTCGAAAGCAGCAGTGGTAGAAACTTATCGTGATTATTGGCTTCCCATCGAGTTTTGGCTAAGTCACGCCAAACACGCTTAGAATATGGGAAGATGGAATATAATTGTTGTACCCAACCTGGGAGGCCTTTGAAAGCACCAGGGTATCATTCAACGGCTTCAGCACAAAAGAGGAAAAAGTTCAGAAGGGAAAAGAAAAATATTCAAACTTCGGCATAATTCGATAAATCAACATTTACGACTCATATTCCACTCCTCGGGGAATGGCATATTCTTGGCGGGGATCAGGTCCGAGGTCCTGACTTGGATAAAGTGGCTCATCCACCCTCTATCTTTTTCCTCATCAATGTTGGAAAAAAAGACCTTCGAGGCTCGACGTTGTAACTTAATTAAACTAACTCGATAAAGACAATGGCTATACAGTCTAACCTGGTGGTCGAGGGTGAAAGGAATCCCCTCGACCATGTTCGAGAAATATCTGATTATGTAGACGATTCACAGAAAGGAAGGATAAATCTGGCCAAATGTCACTCGATATTGTCTGCAACAATCAAGGATCACTGGGTCTATTGGTGGCGAAGAAGGATCCACAGGACCTAAGGGTAAGGGATATGTGTATACTTCGAGGAAGCCAGCTTTGTATGTAGTTATATCTTCCCCAGACGAAGGGATTTCCACTTGCACCACCTCTCCCCAATGGCAATCAGCCTTGACCTTTTCAATATCGGTCACCAGACTTATATATCGAGAGATAGGCTCGCCTGAGCCCGCTACCAAAGAAGGTTTATCAACCATAAAATCAGATGATGTCTCATAGGGCTCGAGGATGCACTCCTCAACACGAGTAGGCACTACCTTTTTGCTCTTAGTGATGAAGTAGGGGCGTCCCATTTTTGAGGGACTATATTAGAATTTTTGGCCATGATTATAACAAAGTTCTAAAAAGAAAAGAGAAAGCTGGTGAAGAAATGAACGCAGAAAGAAGATGGAAAATAGGAAACTGTTGATGAAGAATTGAAGATGTTGTAAAAGCATAAAAGATAGGGAATTTGAGTACTTATAGGAATCATCTGAGTGTATTGGAAGAGTGGAAAGGGCGACCAATAGCGGTTCGTGCGCTTTTCGAGAATTGTGTTGACAAAGATCAATTTGAAAAATTTCTGTCACATCAGTTGTTGACCTCACATGGCTGACGTCACGATGGAGATATCGAATATCCAAGCATTCAAAATCTTTTCTTATTATTTCACTCTAAGAAACGTTGAGACTATCTGTATACGACTAAAATGGGGGAGTCCGATTTTTAGGCTTTTATAGCATTCCAAGGCCGATTTTGAGGGGCTCAAAGCATAGTCTGAGGGTCGACCTCGAAGTATTCCCCTAGAGAGGGTATATCGAAGACTCATCACAGCATACCTCGAGGCAGTATGAAAATTGATGACCGTCATGGAAAGGCGGGAAATTCCCAATGACGCGTGGATAGAACTGACCAGGTCGGTAAGAATAGTAAAAGTCTGTATTGAGCCATTATACAACTGTACCAATAGCATTTCCTTTTCATAATTAGACATGTACTATGTTGGGATCCCCCTCCTATATAAAGGGGACCCCTGTCATTTTGTAAAATGATAAATATTCAAGACAATAGAACATTCTGTGCTTTTCTTACCTAAACGTGATCAACAATTACTCCATAGATTCATTGCTTTTTTATTATTGCCTTCATTTATTGTTCTTCATTTATTCCCCATTATTAACTGCAAAAGGCTATCCTCGAGACCTCGGATATCATTGTTTCTTCATCGATCTCTCATTATTAAGGGGTATAATCTGACCTTGAGGCTCAGACTCAGTGAGCTCGAGGCCCAGCTTTGCGACCATCTTGGTTTGCATATCTTACTTTCTTTATTCACACTTAAAATTTATCGTCTAGCAACTAGTATTAAAATAAATCACGTATTTTTAGAACCACAAATCAAATATAATTGTTAAAACCATATTCAAGGTAAGCAAGCCACATTCACAAACTTTTGTCGCCGTCTGATTTCCTCGATGATGGCCCCCAACTGAAAACTCATGGCACGCCTTGAGAATTAGCATTACCTCATCTTCCGGATAAAATCGTCGAATGATGTTGTCAGCAAAAATACATAACAAAAAGGGTTCCTCCCAATAGTATTGCCTACATTCCCGTAAGAAAGTTTTTTTTTGATAAGCTTTCAACCCATCGGGAACAAGGTCACTAACAAAAAAGTTAGCGATGTGGGCATACGAAGGAGCGAAGGTGCTAGACAATGCCAATATGTGCTTCTCTGGAAAGGCATCATTGATTTCAAGGTCTTCTTTTGGTCTCCCTTCCTCTTCAAGCCTAGATAGGTGATCCGCAACTTGATGTTCTGTCCCTTTCTGATCCTTGACTTCAATGTCAAACTCTTGCAACAAAAGGAACTGTCGAATCAATCATGGTCTGGCATCCTTCTTCTCCATAAGATAGCCGAGATCAGCATGGTCAGTGTTAACTATCACTTTGGACCCCAACAAATAGGCCTGGAATTTATCAAAAGCATAGACAATTGCAAGAAGTTCTTGCTCAGTCACAGTATAATTCATTTTAGTGCCATTGAGTGTCTTGTTTCCATAGTAGACAGGGAGAAGGATTTTGTTATGTCTTTTACCAAGCACCGCCCCAATAGCTACACCACTGGCGTCACACATGAGTATAAATGGAGGGGACCAATCGGGTGTGATAATAATAGGTATCATGGTGAGCTTTTCTTTCAATTCCTCAAAAACTTTGAGACACTTCTCATCAAACAAACTTTGCATCTTTTCCAAGGAGCTTTCACATGGGATTTACAATTTTTGTGAAGTCCTTTATAAAACGCCTATAGAAGCCGGCGTGCCCCAAAAAGCTTCGGACACCTTTTACTGAAGTGGGTGGAGGAAGCTTGTAAATGATTTTGATCTTTGCCCGGTTAACCTCTATGCCTTGTTTGGAAATTTTGTGGCCCAAAACAATGCCCTCGTCCACCATGAAGTGGCACTTTTCCCAGTTTAGCACATGGTTCGTTTCTTCAAATCTTTTGAGCACTTGTCTAAGGTTGTCAGGGAAATTCTTAAAAGAATCACCCACTACTGAGAATTCATCCATGAAAACCTCTAGGAAATCTTCCATCATGTCTTATAATATTGACATCATGCACCACTGAAAAGTAGTAGGGGCGCTGCATAGCCCAAATAGCATACAACTAAAGGGAAAAGTCCCATATGGGCATGTGAATGTTTAATTCTCTAGATCTTCCAAGGAGATATTCATTTGGTTATAGCTAGAATATCCATCCAAGAAGTAATAGAATGACCTTCCTGCTAGCCGATCAGGCATTTGATCAATAAGAGGCATATGGAAATGGTATTTGCAAGTAGCACTGTTGAGCTTCCATAATCCATAAAAACTCTCCATCCGGTCACATTTCTCATTGGGATTAGCTAATTTTTATCATTTTGAATCACAATCATGCCTCTTTTCTTTGACACACATTGCACCGGGCTTACACAAGAACTATCGGCAATGGAGTAGACTACCGCAGTATCTAACCATTTGATGGTTTCTTTCTTCGCCACCTATTGCATGGAAGAGTTTAACCTTCTTTGATCCATGATAGGGTTTCTCTCTTGCTCCAATTGTATCTTATGCTCACAAATTCCGGTGGGAATCTCGCGGTTGTCAACTATTTTCCACCTAATGGCCGGTCAGTGCTCCCTTAGGACATTCAACAAATGATCTACCTGCACATCATTCAACAAAAAAAGAAATGATTACCGGTAAAGTGTCATTAAAGCCAAGAAATTTATACCTTAAGTGTGGTGGAAGTGCCTTGAGTTCAATTGTGGAGGCTCAATAATTGAAGGCTTGGCAGAAGGAGTGACTCTATTCTCTAAGTCAAGAGAAAGCTTCTTTGGCGCATTACTCTATTCTTTAAGTCAAGAGAAAGCTTATTTGGCGCATAAGTATAGGACCCAAGTCCTTCCAATGCATTCACTGATTCCATTTACTCCTCCATGTCTTCACCATCAAAATTCAACAATATAGCAGCCAAAGCCTCGCAGAGGCATTCTTCTTCTATCTTTATCTCAATTGTTTCTTCTACATCATCAACAACACCAATGTATGATATGATTTCATATGCATGTGGCAACTTCATACCCTTACTAGCTTGAAAGGTAACCTCTTCATCATTAACTAGGAACTTGATATCATTTCGTACTAAATCCATAAGTGCTCTTCCGGTACCAAGGAGTGGTCTCCCAAAGATGATAAGGGTTTCTTTATCAACATCACAATCATGTATTCCAAAGTTGGCAAGAAGGAGGAACTTTCCCACTTTCACTAGAACATCATCAACAATCCCCACCTGTCTCTTCATTGAACAATTGGCCATTTGAAACCTCACACCTGCAGGCTTCAGCATACCTAACCCCACTTTCTTGTTAATATAAAGAGGCATTAAGTTAATTCTAGCCCCATTATCACAAAGAGCTCTTGCAAAATCACGCAAGCCAATAGTGCATGGAATGGTAAAACTCTTGGGTCTTCTTTATTTTGAACGGTAGTTGTTGCAATGATGGAACTAACCCGGTGAGTCACATTCACCACTTCATTCTTGATGATTTTATTCTTGGTGATCTAGTCCTTCAAGTATTTAGCGAAACCCGACATCTATTGAAATTCTTCCACAAATGGAATTTTCACCGATAATTTCTTGAGAATGTCATAGAATTTCTCAAACTTGCTATCATCAACCTTCCTAGCAAGTCATTGGGGGAAAGGAGGGGAAAGTTTATGAATTGGTGCTAGAGCTTCTGGTGCCTCTTTTACCTTTTCCTTGACCTCTTCGCAGTTCACTTCTTGGACTTTCACTTCCTTTGGAGTTATTCAACTTCAACTACAATTGGCACCTCAACTTGTGCCTCAACCTCTTGTTCAAGATCTTCCACTTCAACAATTTGTTCATTCTCACCTTGAAGTATTTTCCTGCTTCGAGTTGTGATTGCCATACAATGAGAAGTTAGACCACTCCCATTACCTTTTGGGTTTGCAATTGTGTCACTTGAGAGTGCGCCCTTTTGCTTCAGATTTTCTATCTTGATAGATCACTCATTTGCATTTCTATGTTTTTTATGGATGTGGTATGTGATCCCACTAGTTCGACCATTTTCTTAATTGAAGTGTCGTTTCTTTATTGATTTTGCAATACTCGTTCAAGCATATTTTCCAATTTGGACTCACTTGAAGAATTTTCCTTCCAATGCGAAGAGTTAGAGTATTACCCCTTTGGTGGAACATAGGGGTTTGAACTCCGATTGGAATAGTTATTGTTGTTGTTGCTCCAATTACCTTGACTTGAACAACCTTGATCATTTTGCCACTTTTAATGGCTTTGCCCTTGCGGGTTAGACCTCCATTGGTTTTGTTGTCCGGGACCTTGGTAGGGTTGTCTTTTGTAACACTATTAAGAGTTGTTGACGTAATTTGCTTCCTCGTAATCATCGTTTGACAAGGGTTGCACATCTCCCACAACATTAACATTTTTTTTTGGCTTTCAGTGAACATCTTGGTCAACACATTGATGTTGGTAGCAAGACCGACAATTACTTGATCCCTCTCTTGGTTTTCCGTAATCATGTTGGTCAAGGAGGGAGTACCATATGCAATTCCATCAGTAGTGTCTTCCGAATGCCAAGCTTGATTATGTTCTTCCATCTTGTCAAGAATATGTGTGACCCTTGTAAATGTTTTGTCCATAAAAGATCCATCCGCTGAATTTTTGGCTATGGATTGGTTCAACGGATCCAAGCCCATGTAAAACTTCTCCAACAAGATTGTGTCCTGGAAACCATGATTTGGCGACCTAACTAGATATAGCTTGAATCGATCCCATGCCTCATGTAGGTACTCCCCCGGTAGTTTCTTGAAAAAGAAAATTTTATCTCTAAGCTCATACTTCTTGCTTTGTGGGAACAATTTAGCTAGGATGGCTCGGATGAGTTCAGGCCAAGAGTGAATTTAATGAGGTGGTAGATTTTGGATTCAATTCCTTGCCACTCTAGTTAGTGAGTACTTGAATAAACTCAGTCTTAGGGCATCATCTTACACGTTGTTTTGCTTGTGCATCGCACACACACCCAACAAGTTTCTTAGATCTTGTGTCATATCATCATCGGTGTAATTTCTGAAAAAAACCCTTTGTTTTAAGCACTAGGATTATGCCATGTTCCACCTTGAAGGTAGAAACATCAACTCTTGGAGGGACAATGACATTTGTATCCTCAATGTACTCATCTATATCCGCAAAAGGATTTTCTTCTTCTTCATACTCGGCCATGTTTACCTAGAAACACAAAGCAAAGCAAGAAAAGTGTGATACAATAGAAAAAGACTTAAAGTAAAGCACACACTAAATAGTAATTTCAAAACCGTATTCCCCGGCAATGGCGCCAAAATTTGATATCCTCAAATTACACCTAAATAAATGGTGTAAGGCAGTCGATGTCAAATATAATAACCCAACTAGTTTGGGGTCGATTTCCAAAGGGTAATAAGTGTGAAAAGATTACTTGAATAGTGTGAAACTTGACTTAAATCGTAATTATATTATGTTAGCTTAAAAAGAGTGTTGTAATTATGTGTAGTAAAGATTATCATTGTATCATGAGAATGTAATTAATTTTATTAGAGAAACCAATGTTGTGTTCCTTTCAATGGAATGTAATGTTATCGGTGTTAATATGATATATTTCTAAATGAAGGTCCTTTGATATGCAAATGATTTCTAAGTGACTACTCAATATTTTTCAATAGTTGAGTAGTATTTTCTCTTTATGATGTTTTGAAAATTAAAAGAGTTGCAATTAAGAATAACTAATTTATGCCAAATAGAATCCACTTATCCCTAAGCGAAAGTTTTAAAGCCTTGAGTTTTTTATATTCAATTCTACTAAATCCTAACCCACTTTTCCAAGTAAAGAAGGAGTAAAATGGAATTAGTTAATGTTTTCAACCACCAACAATAAATGAAGCATGAGAAATGAATAAATATCAACCAACCATTATATATATATATTCAATGGTAAACACCCATAACATTACACTCATTTAGGGTCCACAACCTTAGTATTTAAAACTAGCTACTCATACTAAAATACAAAGATAAAATAATAATTAAAGTCATAAGGCTTACAAAGGTACAATATTCTCTCTTCAAAAGCTTCCAAAATAATAGAGTATTCAATGTCTTCAATGTAGCCTGTTGTTCAAACAAGATGACCCGCAAAAACCCTAGTAAATCAATTTATAGTGGATTAAAATCCGGGTGTCAAGATTGGACAAAAATGCCCCTGTAAAGCCTTTCTACGACTGTGTAATGGTAGCAAACCATGTATGCGGTCCGCAGATTTGCAGAGTTGATCGCATAATCCCAGGTCTAGTTTCCATCTTTCCACCACATTTTTTATTATGTGGTTCGCTATAAGTTATGCGACCACACATTCCATCGCGAAAGTGCTATACAGAATCTTCAGTTGCAATTGTACAGTCATTATGCGGTTCGCACATTCTTCTCTTTAGTGGCCAAAAATTTGATTCAGTTTGCGGTGAGTTTTGCAGTCCGCACATCACCTCTGCGGTCGCATACTTGTCGCATTCCTACACATTCGTGGATTTTTGACTTCTTTTCCATGTTTTTGGGTCTTCAAGTCTCGTGCACTAAAAACACCAAAACATCATAAGAATTAACTAAAAATTCTTTGAAAGACGAGCGAAAGTCTATGTAATTGGTATCAAAAGTGCCGAAATTCTACGACACATCAGCCGTGACCCAATGCGAGATGAGGTTCGCAGAGTTAGCTCGTCATGCAGTTCTTTTGGTCCCTACCAAGAGGAATAGAATCAGGAAGTTCATCGAGGACCTCAACTATGGTATCCGATATGGTATTGTTTGAGAGGCCGAGACTAATACTAGTTTTCATTACGCAAATTAGATTTCCAGATGCTCATAGGTCGTATTTTCAGGCCTACTCAGGCAGGTGGTAAGGTTTCTCATTGTTCTTCAGTTGGCTCAAGTCCATATAGTGCTTTCCCAGGCAAGTCATATTTCAATGCACTTCAAATACAGAGTTAGCTCATCATGCAGTATTTCTAGGACCTACATAGAGGGAGAGAGTCAGGAGGTTCATCAAGGGACTCAACAATGGTATCCGATAGGGTATGGTTTGAAAGGTCGAGACTGATACTAGTTTTCACTAGGAGTTTTAGATTGCCAGACGCTTAGAGGTCATCCTTTCAGGTCTACTCAGGTAGCCTGTCAAATTTCTCATTGTTCTTTAGTCAGCCATAATTCATATAGTGCTTTCCTAGGCCAGTCATTTTTCAGTTCATTTCCAACACATAGTTCATGTTGTGTTCCATCTGCGCAGAGTTCTAAGGATGGGTATTTATGTTCTTAGGGTCCAACAACCTTGAGAGGGGTTGTGACTTGAGTCATCACAAGAGGTATTGCCCTAGTTCATGGATGATGATAAAATATAATGAAGAAGACCGACCCTGACTCAGGTAGCCTACGTATCCAAATAGAACTAGGTCAATGACGTAGTTTGATTACAATAGATGCAAAAATAATGATATTAAGCATGAAATGGCCGAGTATGACTCAGACTGACAACATATCCAAATGGAATTAATCTAGAACATAGTTCAATTACAAAAGATGATTGAATTGCCTACATATTCCTTTCTAAGGAAATCAAGTATGTGTAGTTCTGGAGAAACAAAAGTGATATTTGGGTTTTCTATTACAAAAGAAAGGGGGAAGTGAAACTAACCCTATGTGGGTTGCCTATGTATACCTCCGTGGGAAGACAGGTTGAGCATAGTTCAGTTACAGGAAAAACCTAACTTTATTTGTCTTCAAACATAGTATCTCTTGATTGCGTCTAAGTTGATAGGATTCGCGTTGATTC
Source organism: Nicotiana undulata (assembly GCA_005239495.1). Lineage (NCBI taxonomy): Eukaryota > Viridiplantae > Streptophyta > Magnoliopsida > Solanales > Solanaceae > Nicotiana > Nicotiana undulata. The sequence goes on along the minus strand of ML275002.1, from coordinate 95,321 downwards.
TTCCATCCATTTTTGCCAAGATCTGAGCTCCACCCGACAATACCCGATGAACTATGTACGGACCTTGCAAGTTTGGTGAGAACTTTCCTTTGGCTTTCTATTGGTGGGGAAAGATTTTCTTTAAGACCAACTGCCCCGGTGCGAACTAGCAAGGCTTCACTCTCTTGTTAAATGCACTGGCAATCCTATCCTTATATTGCTGATCGTAGCATATTGCATCCGTCCTGTTCTCTTCAATGAGCATGAGGTGCTCCTATCTGACATGTATCCATTGTGCATCATCCAACTTGGCATCCTGAATGACCCTTAAACATGGTATTTCGACCTCTGCGGGTATCACAGCTTCAGTGTCGTATACTAACATGTATGGCGTTGCTCTAACGGATGTTCTCATGGTGGTCTGATGTCCCAATAAGGTGAAAGTTAGGTTCTCATTCCATTGCCTGTGATTGTCCACTATCATTCGTGGAACCCTCTTGATATTTTTGTTGGTTCCCTTGAATACCCCATTCTTTTGTGGTCCGCAGGCTGTGGAATTATGGTGGATGATTTTGAGCTTCTCAAAAATTTCTCTCATGATATCGTTGTTGAGTTTAGCGACAATTTAAGTGATGATATACTCTAGTATTCCAAATCTGCAAATGATGTTATTCCTGATGAAATCGGACACTACCTTCTTTGTGACAGCCTTGTAGGTAGATGCTCCGACCCATTTATGGAAATAGTTGATAGATACCAAGATGAAACAATGCCCATTTTATGCGGCGGGCTCTATAGATCCGATCAATTCCATGCCCCAAGCGGCATACTTCCAGGCGAACCCATCAAATTCAACTTGTTTGACAAAAACCTGATAACATTCCCGTGAACCAGGCAATGATACTTCTGTACGTAGCGGATACTGTCACTTTCCATAGCCATCCAAAAGTATCCAGCTCTCAAGATCTTCTTGGCTAATGTGAACCCATTCATGTGGGGTCCGCACTTTCCTGCGTGTATTTCTTCTGATAACCTGGTTGCCTCGTCAAAATCTATACATCTTAACAAACCTAAATCTGGGGTCTTCCTGTACAAGACTTCCTCATTGAGGAAAATGTGGTTTGTCAACTTCCCGAGGGCTCGCTTTTGGCTATTAGCAACATTCTCCGAGTATTCTCTAGTTGCAAGAAATTTCCTGATTCCGTGATACCATGGTTTACCATATGGCTCTTCATATTCATGGAAGAAATATGCATGTTGATCTCTGATATCTACCTTGATAGGGTCGATATAGTTCTTGTCTCGATGCTGAATCATAGATGATAAAGTTTCCAAGGCGTCAGCGAACTCATTCTGAATCCTGGGGACATGCTTGAACTCAATCTTTGTGAACTTCTTGCATAGCTTCTTCACGCAGTGTAGGTACGGAAAGATCTTGACATTCTTGGTGGACCATTCCCCTTGGACTTGGTGTCACGCCCCGACCTCAAGGAGCGGGACCGACGCTGAACTGAGTGAACCCGATCGAGCAAGCATATTAGATGACGGCTACCTGACTTGTTTGTGATTAAAGAAGGCACGCTACCATTAGTTAAGCAGTTGAAGGATTATATATATATATATATATATATATATATATA